>VFXL01000124.1:22245-80001 GCA_009761765.1 Phenacoccus solenopsis | reverse complement strand
GTAACACCCACGAGCGCGAAATTCCCTATCATGAATAAAAAAAAAATCACCTATTTCATTTTGTTTGACTTCATTACAGCATAATGAATAATTTAAGATTTTGATGACTCAAATTCTATGATTTAAATGATTTCTTACCCGTTATTTGATAGATTTAAATTCTTTTCTTCCAAAATCAGTGTTGCAAAATTAACTAGAATGAAAGGTTGAAAGTTTAAAAAGTGTAAATTAATGATTGAAATCATAGAGAAATGATTGTTTATGTGTTAATTCCTTAATTCCGTAAAAAGAAATGAGATAACGAATACTTTTTTGTGGATGAAAAGAATTTGCACATCAGTTCATGAAATAAATAAATGCTGCTCCCAAAGATGGTCATTATGAATGTTATTTGCCCAGCCTATAATCGAAGGAGTATAATTTTATTTTATTAACTCCATCTCATGTCCGTGCATGAAATTTTCACGATAGGCTATACATGTATATCAGCATATGACATCTTTTACTCGGCTCATTGCATACTACCAAATGGCAAAGTTTGACTGGACTCTCCCGGACAACCTGTATACTAGATGGACGAGCTAGCAACAAGCAAATGCCAACCCAACAGCGGTGATATATTACACAGATTTTCTCAGAACACTCATAAATCATGACTACATTCTAAATACGCTTGCGCAAATTTATTTTGCGCTAATAGGACGGCAATGGGACATCGGAAGTAGCGATTAAAATCAGAATAATAAGAATGTAATAAAGAACTTTGGGCATGCGCAAAATATAAAGTTGCTCCGTGTGTTCCCACTCTCATGCATGCAATGTTTCACCGCAGTTTTCCTACTCGTAACTCTGTCCATCTAGTGTATAGTCAAAGGTGGAAGGCTGGAAGCACTATCTGTGAACTAGATTTATCAATACAAAATATCCGGCTCCTTTTCCACAAATTATGAGTAATAAATTTTTATATAGCGGTATACTAGCTATGTATGGTCAGTCTATGCTACTATCAACACGAGTGCTAATTTTTTAATGAAATATTACTTCGTCTTTCCGCAAATATCTGTAAAATGCGTCATTTTTTAGGCCTTTGGAGAGCTTATGAGGGTAGCTTGTATAATAAGCGTAGCTAGCGCAAACGTTTCGATGCTGTCAATGTATATAATAGATGTATATTTTATAAACAATAGAATTTTTGACCTGCAACAACCCCTTTTTCCCCTCAGTTAGAACGTTGGAGCCAAATTTCTTTTTTTTCTTTTTTTTTTTTCAGTTTTAGGAGCTTCTACCTTGATAGTAACCAGATCACCCTAAAAAAACAAAAACAAAAATTTAAGTCGCAAAATTTATCAAATTTCTTAAAGTGAAAGATTACAAAAAATGTTTTTTTTGATAGCTTAAATTTCTTTGCTAGATACAGTTTTACTTGGTTGAGTGAAAATTGAGAAATGTTTTATAATTTTTTCTCCAAATTCACATCGTTTGCTGGAGCCACAGTAGAGTACCTAAGTCATTTTTCGGGGGGTGGGGATTTTGAAAAAATCCCAACTTTTTGTAATGAAATTCCCAACTTTTTTGACAAAATTTACGACTTTTGGTTTCTTTTTTTAAATTTGAGAAATGGTGTAAACTACAAAATAATTAGATACAAATGAGCGCCGTCATGCACTGCTTTTCATGTTCTGTTTGTAGTCGTCGTTAAAAATTTCATCACAAAAACAACACTGCACTTTATACCTTTTTCCGTTCCCCCTTATTCATTTTTTAAAATTCAACTTGAGTTAATAAAAAGTACAGACATATAGCAGGTATACAATGCACAGAAAACCAGGTGATTACAAATGGTCTGAAACGCAAAGATTCGAAGACCCCACCCTCCCTCGACCTTCCTTTCCCAAATCAGGTAGGCTGTAATAGCTACCGTTTTGTTAAAAACTCAGCTAAAAATCGGTGGATTATTGGCTTAGTGAGCAATGGCAGCGGCTTAATTTTAATTTATAGTGTTGTGCGATTAATAATCGATTAATCGAAAATGTCGATTGATAGGCAAAAAAATCGGAAGAATCGGTTAATTGATAATTAGAAGTAATCGATTTTTTCATCGATTATTTTATGAAATAGGTAATTCATTATTCGTCCAACTTTCAGTTTTTAGTTTTTTTTTTTTCAAGGATGCTTCGATATTTCTGAAAAAAAAAAACTTTCTATTAAAAAATAATCATTTTTGAAGTCATTTCTATAATACGATGAAATCGTCTCTCATCACATACCTTAAATATGTTTGTTTTTTAAATAAGAATTGCGACTTGATATAAATACTTAATTTTTGAATAAATGATTCTATTTTTGTAATTAATTTGAATAAATTATTTTATTTTTTGTAGTTAACTCAAATAAATTTTTTTTTTTATAATGACTGAACACAATATAAAAGAAATGAAATTTGAACTTTTTCAAATTCTGAATATTTTTTCCGATTACAATTTTTCTTTAAATCTCCAAGATTTTTTTCAACTCAAATCTTTTTTCTGATTTTCTCAAAATTTTTTCAATTTAATTTTTTCTCAAATTTATTTCGAGCCAAAAATTTTTCTCAGTATTTTTTCAACCAAAAAACTTTACAATTTTGTTTCAAATTTGAATGCTTTTTTCAAACTTATTTTCAATTAAATTTATTTCTTATTTCAAAAAGTCAATATTCATTTGAACTTTGAAAACATTTTTCAACACCACAATTTTCTTGAAAAAATTTCAAAGTTGGTAAAGGATTGAAAAAAAATTTCTATGTTGAAAAAAATTAGATGAAGTGTAAAATTGAAAAAGCATCTGAAGAAATTTTGGATGCAAAGAATTTCTAATGCTGAAAAATCGATAAAAAAATTCAAAATAGATGTAAAAATGTTAAAAAAAATTTTTGGATTGTAAAAAATTTAGAGGAAAAATTTCAGGAGATTGAAAAAATCGATGGAAAAAATTTGAATTAGTGTAAATTTGTATTTTATGCTTTATTCACTCGTGTTCTGTAAACGTTGTAACTATAGCGTATATAGACAATATAAAATAAATCGATTAATCGATAATCGATAATTTCAATAATCTAGATCCGATTAATCGAGTATTGAAATAATCGAACTTCGATTTGATTACTCAAATAATCGATTATTCCCAACACTATATTAATTTACATGTTGTGATCTGTCTGATGGCAGTCTGTCTATCCATGCACCTGGAGAACGGAACCAAAGCATGATTTGATACATATAACTGCACTTCAACCGTTCGTCGTGATTCGCGAAGTTGGAAATTTTTTCGGTTATCGCGAATAGTCTGTTGTGCGCTATACATGATATAAGCTGGCATCAATTCGAATTTATTCGAGTTCTTATTTTCCCAAAAGCATATAAAATATTCACTTCTACAAAAAATTCAACTTCCCAATTTTAGTGTTTAACAATTATAAATGTCCCAACTTTTCAAAGTACCAGGGGTGAAGCTCCCCCCATCCCACACTTACTTACGCCCCTGTGAAGCCATTTTGCCTAATGAGGGCTCCAACATTAAATGTTGAAAAAAAAATTGATCATTCTAGGGCACGCATAATTTGATCACATTTGATCACTGACCAATGCATAAGTAATTGTGATTTTTAAATATTACCGAGCATGGTAATACCGCACCGATGAAAATTTGCTACTTCGTATGTTTTGAGAATCTGTTAAAAGCTCGAGTGCCCGACAAGTGAGAGTTATTGCATTCCGATTACCATTTGAGGTCACACTTGAAAACCTCATAATTCATCATTTTTTCTCGGTAAACGTATTCCATAACTCTTCATATTCTCGATAAAAAAGAGACGGTTTTTTCTTGGGTTTCCCTTAAAACTATCATAAAAAGTAAGTCACTTGCAATTATGCATAAGTTGTATCCATTCAAGTTCACAAAATGAACGCTTTTGTGTTGTGTGTTTTCGGGCTCTTCTACTCGACCCAAAGTGCAAGTATACCAGTTACCTTCAATTCAAAAGACAACGAAATCGATGATTATCCAATTTATGAAGATTCGAAGCATCTTGGTGAAAGGTTTTACCACGAAACTAAAGATTCGAGCAGTATGTATAACTCCATCTAAAGTTAATTTCGTTAGGCTACGATTTCTATTCTTTGTTATTTATGCACATCAAAGGCATTTTGACGTCGAAATGGACCTCCAGTAGTAAGGTGTTTCCCGAAGAATTAGATGAAAACACCGAAAGTAATATAATGAACCCTCGTCGTCTGACTAGGAGTGTTTTGAGAGACCCATTTATCAGATGGCCTAATAAAGTTATTCCATACGTAATTAGTCCTTCTATAGGTACGTATTTATTTTTGTCGTAAATATCACGTATGATAAACCATTTTCTTAACGCCTTATTGATACCTAGGAGAAAAAGATCGTCAAATGATTTACAATGCTATTGAAGACTTCCATCGACTAACCTGCTTGAAGTTTAAGGAACGTTCTCCTCGTGATTACGATTACGTTATTATTAAGAACGATCCCATCGGGTGTTATTCTGGTATCGGTAAAACTGGCGGTGAACAACTAGTAAGCATGTAAATTTTTATTGCAAAAATATTCCAACCAACTGACGAATAAAAATAATAATCGAATACATTTTTTAACCTTTATAACACATATTCAGTAACTCATCTGTAATATTTCTTTTTAAATCTACGTCACACCGTGTGTCCAAGTGATTGGGGTATAATCAGCGTAAAAATCTCGCTTTGTTGATAACGTAATAGGAGTTAAACTTCAATTTCTAAATCAGAAATAATTTTTAAAATCACTTTAATGAATTTTTAATCTGATGAATTCATTTCAATTGCATTATAATTTCTTTGCGTTTGAAAAAATCAATTTTAAATAATTTAAAGAGATTTTTTCGACGTGTGGTAGAATAGTTACGAAAAATTGTTCGTTTTTTGATTAGTCATACGTCACGCGTGTAACGACCAATTATAAGGTTAAAATATGATAAAATCTAGGTAATATTTCATTTCCACCTTCCTAAATAATATCGTTCAGTTTTCAGTGAACGACTGAAATTCGTTTGTGATTTGAATCACCAGCAAATTCGTGTTTTTATTTTACGAGTAATTTGAGGTATTTACCACTTTCCGACCTACCGATTGGTTGTTACAATCGTGATGTACGACTGATCAGAAAACGGACCAGTTACTATAACAGCTATAACTACTCTATGGATAAAAATTGAAGATGAAAAATCACACTTGTTTGGCTTATTATTACACGCATTAGTCCTGTAAACTTTGCACTAGTAAAGGACGCGTGAGTTAAAATTCGAGTGAATCTCAATGAATTGACTAGAAATTTTGAGGATTGGTTGGGTAGATGAACTTCGTGAACTGATTAGTTTTTGCAGTCGATCTATCGTGAGGTAATGTGACATCACTTAATTTTTATTTTTTACGATATAAAAAGATGCATTTTGAAATTGAGTAGAGTTGGTTATCCTCGTAGCCTGTTGATCGTAAAGAAATGTAATTTAACGTGAGGCTTATTTCTTGTGATTTAAGCATAACTCCCATGTATGAGGACTTTTAGTACGTGGTTTAGATAATCATTCTATAGATACTCATACCAAAAAATCGCTGTTGAGAATTCTTTCCATTAAAATGCCCAGATTTAATAGAAAAAATTTGGAAAAAAAAATCAAGACGTTAAAATGTCTTTGAATTTACTAACTCGGAAAAACTCATTTTTTCAGATAAATTTACAATCTCCAAACTGTACGACAAAAAAAGGTTCAGTAATACACGAAATGCTGCATACTGTGGGATTTGTACACGAGCACGTTAGACCTGACAGGGATAAATATGTTACAATTAATTACGATAACATTAAAAGAGGTTCGTATTTTACCGTTCCCATATTTTTTCATTTTACTTCAAAATAACCTAACAAAAAATCAAAAATTTCAAAGTACCTAATTAAAATGCTTAAAAATTTCTCAAGGAAAAGAAAGTGAATTCAACAAATTAAATGCGGATTATGTCGATAATCAAGGAATCGGCTACGACTACAAAAGCGTGATGCATTACCAAGGCAGAGCTTTCTCAAAAAATGGCCTACCAACCATCGAAGCGAAGGTATTTATTACACGTCTTATACCCCTATAAGGACTTCTATTTCGCCAGAAATTCAATCCATATAAGGCCCTAATCTTTATGCAAAAGTATGTATTATCGTGAACACTTTCATGCTTGTTTAGATGAAGGGTGTGACGACGTTAGGACAACGAGATGGATTCTCTGAAAAAGATGTACAGAAAGTTAGGAAAATGTATCACTGCGATTGATGATCCATATCTTCATATATTTCCACAAGGACAGGCAAATGAGAAGGAGCCCATGTGTGAAGCAAGCAGTCTCAAAAATAGTACAGAAAGCGAAATGTCTAATTCTCATAAGAATTGTTTGATTCGGCATAACCACCTAAGTATAAGATGAAGTATGTTTTTCAAAAGACTGAAATTTTTATTTTGTATAAACCAAAGAGTAGCTGTAATAAAATTATTAACTTATTGTTGTTGGTAACTTATGTAGTTGTTATTGTAAATACTTAAAACATATTTGTTTTTTTATATATTTTTTCATTTTTATAAATTTTAGTAGCTCATTAATTTTTTAAATGTATTAATTTAAAATTTAAAATTACCGCTTAAAATAGGTAAATACTCATTTACTTTTTCTGTGATCTTATGTAATGCAAATTACAATAAATTTTTTTCATTTTCGTAAATACTTATATTCTAATAAATCTAGAGAAGAAAGAGTTCGTTAGTTGAAGAAATTCCTAACGAAGAATTTTTTTCATGAATATCTAGAACCAACTTACAAAAAAGTTCTTATAGAGAAGAGATAAACATAGCTCACAAGAAGGTATAAACATCTAAATTTTTTTTTTACATTTTACCTCCTCAGGGATTATTTCTACAATAAATTAAAGTTGTCCTATACAATTTTTTTCATTATTTTAGATTTACGTATGTAGAATTGTAGATATACTAACAATTTCATGCAACATTTTTTGTACCAACCGTATGATACGTGGAGTTGGAGTGCATTGAAAAATACCCTTTGGAAAGAAATAGACTCCACATAGGTAATTCGTTTAATCACATCATTGACTTACTTGATCGAACAGAACAGAGATATGCCAAGTTCATGAAATTGAGAATTCCCTGAATTTAAAAAAATGAAAATGAAGTTCAAGTTCATTGGAAAAAATTGAAGTTCAGTTCAAAGTTCAAGCTCGTTTGGAAGAAATCAAAATTCATTTCAAGTTCAAGTTCGTTTGGAAAATATGAAAGTTCATTTCAGAAAATCCAAGTTCAAATTCAAGTTCATTTCGAATTCATAAGCCCAACATTCCTCTGTCGTACCTACTTATAAAACTTCTTCTTTGAAGAACCAATAGAAAGTTCGGATGCTAGGCGATGCTAAAATCTGAAAAAATCAAAATTCGAATTCCTTAATTTATAAAAATGGTCAAGTTACGTTCAAGTTCGTTTAAAAACTGAAGTTCAGTTTAAGTTCAAGCTCATTTAGAAAAAATAAAAGTTAAGTTCAAGTTCAATAAAAAACCAAAGTTCCTTTAAGTTCTGTTCAAAAAAAGTGAAATGAACTTTAACTGAACGACTGAGAAGTTTAGTTCAAGAATGAACTTGACACATATCTGAAATAGAATGTGGCTATAGTATCCATTCTAATGAAATATTACACCCAACTTCACCACATATGGATCTCAACAACCTCTTTTGTCCCTTAAAAATAGGGTAATAGATGTTCCGAAATTACATATTCTGCGCAATGTACATTTATGAACGCTAGATATCTTATTACATATACTACATAAATCCAACTCGGATCTCATCCCCCTCTTCCCGACGTACGAGTAGTTTGCAAGCCCACGTTCAATAGTTAGATATAACTTATTTGTAAATAAATATTTTATTGAGCGTGGGTAAATTTCAATTTAAAAAATTAACCTCTCCACCATATGTTTTGACAGAAAACTGAAAATTTATATTCTCAAAAAAATTCCTCGACTTCATACATATGTGTATCTACCTGGGTTACAGTCCTGTCTTAGCCCTTTCTCCTCCTTCTCAAATAATGTATTTAGGAAGCTTTTTAAAAAATAAAACAGAAAATAATACCCAAAATCTGTTTTAACAACAGGCATAGTATATTCCAAAATCCATCTCCTAAAAAATAAACATATCATCAACTTATTTCTAATTTTTTATAATCATTGTTTTTCAGATGATGAATTGTAAAATACGGTAATCCCTCTTTTTCATATGATAAATTTTAAAATCCGGTAATTCTTGCTTTTCAGAGGATGAATTTTAAATAATGCCTATGCCAATTAAATCAATATTTGAGGGTCATTTTCTTAAAAAAAAAAAAAAAAAAAAAAAATTAAAATTCGGAACGGACCAGAAAATTCCTTTTTATGCCTTAACGTTAGAACATAAAATAATTAAAACTGAAATTTCACCCTAACACAATTTCTTCACCATTTCAAAATTGTACTTTCAGGGTTTATCAAGTTACAGTATATGTTGGTGGCAGCGGGTAGGGGTAGGAAAAAGTTTAGAAAGTGATTCACAAATTCGCGATATTTTTTTGTCCCCGATGAATAATTTTGGTTTCAAGTGCAAATGCTTATCAAGCTGAAACTTTCATACATTGAATATTCCCAACATATTTTCAAACATTGAAAGGCAAATGAATGATAATCGAGGCAATTGCACAAAAGTGGGAAAATAAGCTCCATCCCTCAAAATGAGTCGATTACTGAAATAATGTCTTCAATACGCTATCTTGGGCCATAAATCTTCATTTCAGGGCATTTCAAGCCAAAAAAAATTTCAGCAGTGAATCCAAAATGTTTCTCAACTTTCTACGAAATCAGTCCTTATATAAGTGAGTACTTAATTTTCATCTAACATTTGTACGCACTAAGATGCGACTACAAAAGTACCCGTCAATGGAGGAAATGATCGTCAAATGATTTACGACGCTATTGAAGAGTACCATAAACTGACTTGTTTGAAATTCAAAGAACGTTCTCCCTTCACCAACAGTAATACCGGGTGTTGGTCTTCAGTCGGTAGAATAGGTGGTAAACAAGAGGTACAAGCGTACATTTTTATTCTAAAAATAATTTAAGTCTGACAAATGAAGCGAAAAATTTGGGAAAATGTTTATATGTTATATTTGGCAACACTGTAATATTTCTTTAAATTTCTCATAGTAGAAAAAGAATTGATTACAATTTGATGTTCACAAGGTCCTTTTTTCAACCCATCTACTTTGGGGCAGTGGTGTAACCAGGATTTTTTGGAGAAGCCAAGAGGGTGGAGGTCACAAAAATATTTTACTTTCTATTTATTCATACTTACTCTGATTCAACATCTCAGTCACTTCACAATTCTTAAAGTATGTTTTGGATATTTGCATAAGCCGAAGGCGAGCCCAAAGCATTTTAAGGGGCCGTGTCCCACCCTTGACTCTCTTCAATTACATCTCTACTTTGGGACTTCATGACCCAGAAGTTAAGCATACAATACCTGGAATAAGGAACTAACACTCATTCGCATAAAACCCCCATTCTGTAGGTAAGGGGGCTTCAAAGTTCTTCAAAACATTTTTAGAATTGTTAAAAAATTGTCTTTTTGTTTTATTGCCTAAAAATCACTGAATATTAACCAAAACGCCCTAATTCACTATTTCGATAAAATAAGCAGCTGCTCTGCACTATGCAAAGCTATGCCTGTTGTTAAATCACACTGAAATTCTACATATTTTTTATAGGTAATTTTGAAAAAAAAAATCAGAAATCTGTAATCTGTGTAGAAAAATAGTCATCACTCTTCATGTAATATAATGGAAGACCATATTGTGTCCTGTGTTAAATATTCTATATCAGATTTCACCCTATTTCTGTAGTTTCTCAAGTCAACAAGTCAAGTTATGTTTTTATGAATCGAAATGAGTGAATTTATGACAACAATGCCCTCTTAAGGCACTGCTTTGTCACTACTATTTTCTATACCATCTTGTTTCCATTTTAAACAAAATTTTATTACTTTTTTTGACAAATCACTGAAACTCCAAACGCTACTCCCCACTATGATCACTAAACGACCCTTCTCCCCCACCTTGAGAAAACTTGGTTTTAAAGTAGAACTATTTTCACGATAAAACTCTGAATGATCCAATTCTGAAGCAAAGGAGTGACAATCTGGGCATCCTCTTGAGGCGAAAATCAAATATATCATATTTTGTCTCCTGAGGCCTGAATAAAAGAGTTCAAATCAAGTTTGTGCCTCGCACGTGACCAATAAATTACCCATTAATAATTTTTTTTTTGAAAATATGTAGGCGAATAATTTGGTGTTTTTTTGAAAAAATCAAAGAGAATTAGCCCTATTTTTTTAAGATAATCAAGGCGACTGATTTGGGCCGATGCATATTGATTTCCCACCTCCGTAGTAAGAATAACTAATAAACTCAATTCTAGTATCCTGTTCTTTCTATATGCGCATTAAATAGGTACTCATTTCTTTCAACATCGGCTATTTTTAGATTCGAGAATTCCTTTCAAAATTTCGATTACGATCTAGACAGGGGGATGAGGGGAATAAAAACTGGCTTTTTAGTCTCTATGAAAGCTTCAGGTCCATTTGTAGTACGTGTCTACCGAGGATGCTGCTGCCCACAAAAATGGCGAGAATAATGTGTCATCTGATAAATAATTATTTGTTGGGAGCAATTTCTGTTAGGTCACAAAATGCATTTGCAATTTCTTTCAGTGGCAGATAGTCCAAAAAAATATTTCGCCATTTTCTGATTTCCGAATTTCATCCTACTTCATCTTTACTGTAGAGATAGGTTCTATATTGCAACGCTACTTCATTTTGCTTTTAAACCTAACAACTACCTGCTATTGTTTCCACCATCGGACGTTCAGCCCTATAAATTGCGGAGGTTCGGGCTTATCAGATTCTATTGTTTGAAAAGGATTCGAAGTCCGGGAAAACACCGCATTCCTCTTAGTTCTTCAAAATGCATTACTTATCAAAATAATCCTCCTTGCAAAATGACTGAGTCACACTCAATCATTTTAGTTCATTAAAAAAGATCAGTTTTGAACAGTGTTTCCTAAAATACTTCATGCCACAACTTTTAAAGTACTCTCAGCCAAAAAGTAGAGATTTCTATGTGAAACGAAATTCTGCTCCTTTTTGTAGGCATTATATAGGTGCATTGAGTAGCTACAACTTCTGAGTCATATTACTTTAAAGTACCTCAGGGGCGTGCTCAGCCATTTGGGGGCCCCAGGATAAATATCTTTGAAGAGGCCCCAAGAGTCCGTGCCCCCCCGTTAAAATTTTTCAACTTTTTTTGAGTGAATTGGAAAACTAACCGGAGAAGCAAAAAATTTTAATATGGAGAATTAAAATTTTTTAAATTTTGATAGGTATAACATCGATTTTTACTTAACATTAAACTATTTCATTAAACAATAATTGTTTTTGGAATTTTTTGTTTTTGTTAGTCAACATCCAAGCAGCGGCGTACTAAGGACATTCTTCAAAGGGGGGGGGTGGGGTGGGAAGAAAACAAGAAGTTGCCAACTTTTAATTTTTTTTTTGCTCTAACGTTAAAATGTTTTGATTTCAGCAATTGGCAATTTTTCATCGATAACACGAAATTAGTATTTAAAAAAATGTATCATCTTGGTAAATTTCAACGATAGGTGTAGTCCTGAATGATATTTCTTATGATGCTCGTACAACGCCTAAAAGAAAAAACAATCGAAATGTCATTCTTCACATTACTCTATTGAGAACATCATCCTACTGGTATGATCGGTAAAAATAAATACAACACGCATTAAAAATTAAAAATAATGTTTTTAAAATCGTAAAAAAACATTGTGCGAAGCGCGAAAGAAATTTTTTCATCTTTTATACAAGTTGATAAATTATCTTCCACACATGGTTAATATTGTTAAATTTTAGTATTTTAAGCTATTTTGTAATTTTTTGCCCTCTTCAAATTTTTTTAAAATCGTAAGAAATACAACGCGCGAAGCGCGAAAGAAATTTTTTCCACTTTCATATAAAAAATTGACAAGTTGGTAAAACTCCGAAAGCTGGCAATTTCAATAACTGCAATACTTGGTTTAAGAAAATATTTATCTGTCTTATTATTGATACTAGGTACTTATTAGTGCTAGTGGTTCAAGTTCACCCAAATTTACCANCAGCCATTTGGGGGCCCCAGGATAAATATCTTGAAGAGGCCCCAAGAGTCCGTGCCCCCCCCGTTAAAATTTTTCAACTTTTTTTGAGTGAATTGGAAAGCTAACCGAAGAAGCAAAAAATTTTAATATGGAGAATTAAAATTTTTTAAATTTTGATAGGTATAACATCGATTTTTACTTAACATTAAACTATTTCATTAAACAATAATTGTTTTTGGAATTTTTTGTTTTTGTTAGTCAACATCCAAGCAGCGGCGTACTAAGGACATTCTTCAGGGGGGGGGGGTGGGAAGAAAACAAGAAGTTGCCAACTTTTAATTTTTTTTTGCTCTAACGTTAAAATGTTTTGATTTCAGCAAATTGGCAATTTTTCATCGATAATACGAAATTAGTATTTAAAAAAATGTATCATCTTGGTAAATTTCAACGATAGGTGTAGTCCTGAATGATATTTCTTATGATGCTCGTACAACGCCTAAAAGAAAAAACAATCGAAATGTCATTCTTCACATTACTCTATTGAGAACATCATCCTACTGGTATGATGGGTAAAAATAAATACAACGCATTAAAAATTAAAAATAATGTTTTAAAATCGTAACAAAAACATTGTGCGAAGCGCGAAAGAAATTTTTTCATCTTTTATACAAGTTGATAAATTATCTTCCACACATGGTTAATATTATTAAATTTTAGTATTTTAAGCTATTTTGTAATTTTTTGCCCCCTTCAAATTTTTTTTAAAATCGTAAGAAATACAACGCGCGAAGCGCGAAAGAAATTTTTTCCACTTTCATATAAAAATTGGCAAGTTGGTAAATTCCAAAAGCTGGCAATTTCAATAACTGCAATACTTTGTTTAAGAAAATATTTATCTGTCTTATTTTTGATACTAGGTACTTATTAGTGCTAGTGGTCAAGTTCACCAACTTTACGCTAAAACTCCAATTTACCAACCTTTCAGAAGCCAAGGAGGAGCTCATCCCCTCCCACATCCCTCTTTTCAGTACGTTCCTGCATCCAGGCATTCTAGATATAATTTGGGTCGTTTTGGGCAATAATTGTTATTACGCCAATTTTTGGTATAGTTGTCAGGAGTAATACCACAAACAACACACTCAAACTCCCCTCATGTAGCGGTGACGTGTGGCCCCCTATGGGAGTTAGAACCCCCCAAAAGCTAGTTTTTGAATTTTTTCACTCACAATGACTGATACAAGTAAATTAGATATATAATTAATTAATCTACATCAAATTACCTACAAATTATGCCTAACGCATTTTTCTCTATATCATTCACCGTTCGACAACAAAATGACTTTGAAGATGGCCCATTAGGTAAAATGACTAAATTGTTGTACATTAGTGAGTTTTTTGCATTTTTCTTGGTTACAGTGCCAAATACGAAAAAATTCTTACCACACAAAATTATTCTACACCAAATTTCTCGTAAAAATATTGCATTACATTTTTTCTACAATTCATCATAAGTTAGTGAAGAGATCTTGAAGAAGACGCATTAAGCAGTATAATGATTTATCATTTTTTGAGCATAGATTTTTGTGTTTTTCTTCCTCGTAAGGAGAGATACGAAAAAATGGCTAATAAAAAATTATCTACATTAAATTTTCTTCAAGAAAGTTTGGTTTTTTTTCCTGTCTCCAAAAACTGAAGTGTAAGATTATTCAGAAACTTATATTAGCGGTTATCGAGCAGATTTTCGGGATGTTGGTCAAGAGTATAAGAGTGAACAAAATACTAAAACTCCCCATATGTAGCCGTGATGCGTAGCCCCTACGAGGCTTTGAACCCCCTAACTCAGTTTTTTGAACTTTGCTCGCTTACAATAACTGACACAAGTAAATAAATCCTATAGCAAATTGATTTACCCTAAATTCCTATAAGAATGTTTAATCATTTTCTTTCAGCTGTTTATAAGGGTTCAAACCCCTGTGGAGGCTGAGGAAATCGGTAATATGCATTGCATACGGCCTTGTAAATTTAAAAAGTTTTTGCAAAATGTGATTTCTAATCATATGTGGTCATCATATTAAAAATTTGTAAAGCCATAAACGCCTTATTTTCGCTAGTTTCATCACTGCTTTTAGTACAAGTAAAAATTTCCCGATGAGTGGGTACCTGCTACCAATATTAAGTATACTTAAGCAGTTGAGTTGAATTGAATTTATTAAGTGCATTAAGATAAATTTGATGAAGTTTTTTTACATTTTACGAGAGTATAACCTTTATTTCTACCGAATTGTACGACTTAATTACACTTCTTGTCACGCTAAAAGAGGCCCCACTCCAAAGGGGCCCACTCCTCGGGGCCCCAGGATATTATCCTTGAGTCGTTACACGGTGAGCACGCCCTGAAGTACCTAAATTATTATATATAGCATACGTAAAACTACCTTCACTCATATACTCATCCAGAAGGATAAAAAATGAATACAATGAAATTAATTTTAATTTATAGTGATTTAGAAATCGAAAACGTGCTTTTAATAGATTTTCGAGAAAAATCAAAATACCGGGTATTCATGCATCTCGCAATGATCCTATGCGCAATGAAAGTGGCACGTTTCAAGGTCGTTTTCTCACGATTTCATGCAGTGGCGTATCCAGACTGATGGTCAAAGGGGGGGAGGTCCAGTAAAATTTTTCAAATATAAAAATCTGTTAGGTAGGCTCGAAATTTTGCGATTTTATTACTATTGATTATTTGCATATTACATTTTCGTTGTTCCTTATTTGTATATGGCAAAAATACTATTTTTGAAATCGCCAAGGGGGTCCAGACCCCTGGACCCTCCTTAAATACGCCACTGATTGCATGAACTTGAGCAAAAAATGTATAATAATATTTTTGGTTGGAAATCGATCAGGTTCATTTTTTAAATTTACTTTTTTATGTATCTATAAGATTGAAACGCGTGTTATTGGCGAAAAACTGGTTTTGGAGGCATAAATGTGGTTTGTGAAAAGTTAGGAGTTGTTACGGACACTACTTGTTAAAATTTTCCGCAAAAAAATTTTGTCCCCAATTAGTCCCAGTTAACACGTGTTATTGTCGCAACTGTAATTCACGAATTGCTACACGTTGTGGAAATTGTACTATATGAAACTTTGAGTATTAATAAGTAATATGGAGGGATAAAAGTGTAGTTCTATCAAGGTTTTGATAAAATGCGCTGCGCCAACTATGAGTTGTACAGTGTACACCAAGTGTATAACTCATAGGTGGCGCAGTGTATTTTATCAAAACCTTGATGGAACTACACTTCTACCTCTCCATATTACTATATTAATACTCCAAGTTTTAGGCCCGCCGCATGACGTCAGAGATTAGTGGGGAAAGAGGGGTGTTCAATGAGTACTTTCCGTTTCCGTCAGACCTCTAGTAAAGGGACGTTGTTGTACATCAAGTGTACTACTCGTATCTGATATAGCGCCCTCTATCAGGTCCCTTGATGTGTAATGCTAAGAGTATGGCTTTTATTCTTCCATATTACTCATTAATATTCAGAGATATGAAAGGATTTTAAAAATGATTCGAATCTTGAAATTGAAGAAAGATTCGAGATTCTAAAAATTTTTCAAACGATTTCGCCCAACCCTGCTCTCATTAGATAAACAAATTAAACCCACCTCCTTCAATGCATTTAATTTCAATGTGAAGTACATAGGTATTAATATAGGTAATGATTGTATAATCATGATTAGCGATTACACTCAGTGGTAACTCATGCGCCCACTGATTTTCTCAAATGCGTTGGAAATTAGAATAGAAAAAAAATGCAAGAACGTAACCGACGCATATGTCCCATACAGTATACTGCTACTGATATCACAAAGCTATGGGATATTCTCTCTGTTTTTGAAATTTAGTGATTATCGACGCACACATTATAATATTTTACACATTTCCTAAAATCATGCTTTGAAATTAAAACTTCTTCGTGAAATAATTCGGCTAATTATACAACATATGTAATATATATGTAATCATGTATATATTTGTGTTTGCTATTTATCGTTAATTGCAGAATTTTTTCTTAAAGTTTGTTAATTAGTTTAATTAATTTTATGTTGAATTACGCAATAATAACCGACATCGCTTAATCTATTGAACGAACGATAACAATTAATGCGAATCATTTATACCCACTACAGCAGAATAACTTTTATCCAACATCGATGTAGCTTGAAAATATAATGAAAATTTACATTTAATAATTTGAATGCTTCAAAAACAATGTTATAATTTAAATTTACTATCCACGCGTATTTTTTGTTGTTCTTTGAAATTAAATTTCAAGTAAGTACAAAGAGAAATACTAAATATAACGCTAGCTAAAAAAATTAGAAAACAAAAAAATGTAAGTAGTTTTTCAATATAAGGATACGCTGCCTGGATAGACAAGCTTTTATAATTCATTCGTAATCATAATCATTCCCAATATGCTTAGGTACATCACATTTGGAAAACTTAAATTCGCATAAATGTCACAATCCTCTATCATAATAACCATACAGGCCCTTTTTCATTACATTGGAGCTACTAAATGGGTTCTCAAGCTTTCCTCAAATTTTTGTACGGCAATCCTTTTGGATTAATTGTTTTTATATTTTTTAACGTAAAAAGGGTTAAATCGATTTGCAGTTAAACTTGACTGCACAACAATATGAATTTTCAACTTTGGGGATCACCCACTTGGAGAGGTGGAATTATACAAAAATTTTATAACCTTTAACTGAGAGGAGATCTCATTATCAGTAAATCAAAACCTTATCACCTACTCTTATCTGGGTATCATACAAATAATATTCTGAGCAAAATATGGTTTTCACAATTTTGACAACTCCTGAATCAGTTTTGCAAATTGATCACAAAAAAGTGATTACAGTTTTGGGCTCGGGAACAATTAAGTCTACTTTTGACTGTGTATCACCAAAATTTTATATCTTTTATAGTTCCTGTTTTTCAGTTTTTCTAGTCTCGTAACCATACTAATGTGGTTTTGGGAGCATATTACAAACTCGTATTAACATCATTGTTACTAAAGTGTGCCAATTAGTCTTTTCTATCATGATCAAAATTATGGCCTCTTTTTGATTACAGGTATCGGAAAACTGATAAAGGAAATATCGACAACAAGGTTCAAAGTAAAAGCGCTCTACAGTGGTTATGCCCATGTCTATAATTAGCAGTTTGCTCAAGTTTCCGAAAAAGCGATCATGATAAGTGAGTTCTTTCATCTTAATGTTGCGATATTCAGAAGTATAAATCTACAACATTGCAAAAGCATCACAATTAGGGTATTTGGAAAATCAATCGTTGAACTCCAGTAATCATAATCAAGGGGAAAATTGAAAAGTGGATACACAAGGTAATGTTTGAACTTACTATTCAAATAATAATGAGTGAAACATCCGTAAATCAACATTTGGATTTCCGCTGAGCAAATTTTGTTAAAAACTGTATGATCCCAGTATCTGATACCTAATAACCAAAAGTGCAGTTGCAATGACCAAGAGGCGGAATAAGTTTTCAAAAATTTTGAATTTACAGCAGTGCCATATTAGTTAATAGGCACAGTAGGCCCGGGCCTACGGCGGCAGAAAAACTACTCAATTTGAACAAAAAAAATCTAAAAGAAAATTTCAGCAAAAAGAGAATAAAAAAAAAATTTCCTTCACAACACTGGTCTAATATTTATGATGGTCTGGCTGGGATACGCTTATGAATTGAAAGGAGTGGGCATGAATGCATATAATTTTGTAATTTTTTTCGTTTATGATTTAAAAATTTGTTATAATGATTTTTTTTTTCTATTTTATTATACTGGGCGTGTATAACTGTTAGGATTGTCCCGCCCAGTGTAGAGAGTTTCATTTATGTTTGTTTTTTATATGTTATTAAGATTTTTTTAATTCGACTGGGTTGTTTTTTCAAAAATGTTTTATTTTGGCAATTAACGTTTTTTTTGGTTGGGAGGGGGGGGGCGACGGAATTACAGAAAGCCTATGGCGGCAAAAACCTATAGTGCGGCGGCACTGAATTTACAACATACTTAGTAGGGTGAAATGAAAAAAGTAATTCGATTTTCATGAAATTTCAATATTAAGTATATTGTTTACTTTTAGTTGAAATAGTTCTAACTATTTTAAGGTCTATATGTAATGTTCAAAAAAAAAATATATACATATATATATATATGAAAAAATTATTTTTTCGATGAAAACGCGTTTTTTTTTTTTTTTTTTTTAGTATTTTAAAACGATTAGGACCTATGTAAGTATTCAATTGTGAATACGATTAATACAGGGTGTTCCGGGAGTGGCCAGTCAAACTTTGGTGAGGCGTGTTAAAAATGTTATGTACATATATCTATCGTGAAAACTGCAGGTACGACACGAGACGAAGTTAATCAAATAAAATTACGTTCTTTCGATTGTAGGCTAGGCAAATAACCAGTGTTGTAGGAACGAACATATGTCTGTTCTTGTTCCTGTTCTTGTTCCTGGAAAGACCCAGTCATTTGATCCTGTTCCTGACTCGTTCTTATTCTCAATGTTTCAACTACTCTCGTTCTGTTCTTCGTTCTTTTAATTCTGTACAATGTTATTCTCGTTCTGTTCTTTGTTCTTTCAATCCTTTATGGTCTCGTTCTTGTTCGTTCTTCGCTCCGTTCTCGTTCTTCAACTTTTTCTTTTGTTCTTTTTTTCTTTCTTTTTTTGATAACGTGTTTACAGTTTATATTGTTGTTGAAATTGAAAATTAATTAATTGAAGCTAATAATTTAAAAAAAAAATTACTTAATGGGTATATGTAGCACTTGCCCGCTTTCAAGCATAAGTTTTTTATTTTCTCTTTCCCTTAATGATATCTATTAATTCAAATTTTATAATAAATCATGAACTTTCAAAAGAACGAAGAACAACAAAAAATTACATCGTTCTTGTTCTTGTTTTTGTACCTCAACATTGTTCATTAGTTGGTTCTCGTTTTGTTCTTCGATCTTTCATTTTGAAAATATTCTGTTCTCGTTCTGTTCTTTGTTCTTCAGGTTTATCACTTTTATGTTCTCGTTCTTGGTCCTGTTCCTCAGGAACAATGAAAATTCTCAGTTCTTGTTGTTCTTCGTTCTCGTTCTTTGCTTTGTTCCTACAACACTGCAAATAACATTACGCAACAGTTCATGAAATAAATAAATGTTGCACTCGAAGATGGTCGTAATGAATGTTATTTGCCTAGCCTACAATCGAAGGAACTTCAATTAACCTCATCTCCTGCCAGCGCCTGCAATTTTCACGATAGGATATATAGTACAGGGAATAAGGACATTAATTCAGCCGTGAAAAGGCTAATAAATCGTTAAAACCAACTTATAAATCTACGTTAAAAGCAGCACAAAGAATGGAGTTTGCGGCACAAACCACCACAAACGTAGCATAAACAAATGCATCAAATTTCATTTCCAAATTCCGAACCTTGCAAAAAAAAACACTACTTTAGCAACTAGAAATAACTACTAGTAACTACTAATAACTACAAGTGAACTAGTAGTTACATAAATGAATAGTAGTGAATTATTACTACTTAGTAGTAATTTGTAGCAGCTAGAATACTAATATCTTACTACTAGTAGTAGTTCGTGATTAGAAAGTTTAAGAACAGAGTACTACTTTACCACCACTAGCAGTCCTAATAAATATTAGTTCTTGAATATTATAGTAGTTTGTTGTCGCTAGTGCTTCTCCTCATTGCAAGTTGAAAAATGAAATGTAAGTTATAGTAGTGAGAAACTATTATTTCGTCCTTCAATTATACTTAGTTTTCATGAGGAGCATAACAGTACTCAAGATAGCGACTGCTAGTTATGCTAGTGATAAATAGACTAGTAGTACTCGAGATATTTTAATAATCACTAGTGTTCTACTAGTAGTCTACGTAGCACTTTGCTTCTCTTAGATGAAATGTGTTGCAATAATGCATATAAGGTAGAGTTTAATTTCAGTGCAGTTGAAGTCCAATTTCGCACTCCCACCAACGAACCAAGGACTGTCTACATCTACATAATTATGTATATTGTGTGAATCAATGGTTTAAATGCATCCTTGGGTGTGGTAAATGTTTGGGAACCATTTTCTATCTTAGTGAGCGGTTATAGTGGAGCGTAGCTGAGCGACGATATGTCGGTGGGCAGGAGCGGTGAGGGGAGAAGCAGAGCGTAGCCGCGATTTGAAGAATGGTACTTACCATTCTTTAACGTGCTGCTACTCACATTATCATCATCTGTGTACACATTCTACGAGTTGACTTGACTGTTTTAATTTCAATTTTTAATTATTATAGACTGCGAAAATTTGAATTCAAAAAAAAGTTTTTCATCTTCGTTTTTCAATTTCAAAAAAGTCGTGACATATTCACCAGCTGTATTTTTTGTTTATTTACTTCATTTGGAGTAATTCTGCGCGGAGCTTTTGGTTTGAAAAATTAAGTAAGTAGTACATGGTAGTACCACTTTAAAAAAAAATCTATATATTATTCATGATTGAAAAAAAAGTTATAAAAACATTAAAAACTTATTTAAATTTTGAAGTCATAAAAACAAACTGATAATCTGCTGATAAAAACAGGATCTTGCATCGCGCGCTCGTGCCACTATAACCACCATAATATTTTTAAATCGAAGGGACGTATCGTTGCTCAGCTACGCTCTCTTCGCTACGCTCCACTATAACCGCTCACTTGCATGATGAGAAAATGAATAGTAATCAGGATTTCCAATTTAATATCAGTATTGATTTCTAGTAGTAATGATTACTACCAGTACTTGGTGATAGTGTTTTTCAATATTAATCACTACAAGTTACTAAGCAGTGGTCACTTCTGGTAAGCACTTGCAGTGACCACAACTAGTAACTTGTAGTGATTAATATTGAAAAATACTACTACTAAGTACTGGTAGTGATCATTACTAGTCACTAGTAGTGTTGTTTTTGTAAGGTGAAGTAGGCGACTAGGCGTGCCGGGAAATGCAACTGTTACAAATTTGCGACTCGTGCAGTCAGTCACTCCCCCTCTTCCTTATTATGTACTTAATATACGATTATAAATTATTGCTTACTTTTTACGTTTTTTTTTTTTTTTTTAGGAATTAAATTCCGAAAATAAGAACAAATAAACGAATGAATTTAAATGAGCGAATCGTCGTATAATGAATACGTACTATTTCAAGCTTATTATTTTCATCGGCATAAATCAGTTGAATTGCCACTCTGCTGATGTTTCATCAGGTAGACTGATCTGTAATTACGTGTTTTACCTATAAAACCTGTAATATTTGTGTGGTACTTTCACTATAAAGATGAGCTGAAAGTTCTGTACAAACATTTTTTGTCAAAATAAATGAGCACTGGTGAGAAAAAAACAATTCTATTCCACACCCCTTCCTCGCCTAATCAAAGTTGGGAGACGCAATTATGTAAGTGAGTCCTTTGTGCTACTTTATGCTCTCGTGCGTCACCAAAATTTTCGTATGTGCCTCCCTAATGCTGAGTTTATACTGGCCATGGATTCCAAACCTTGAGAGTCCGCGTAAAATTGAAGTTCAAGTTTTAAATGGAATAGGGTATGATGTCCACGGAATTGTGAAAGTTTTCAAAATTTCCTAGAAGTTTTGTTTACTTTACAAGTAAATTCCGAGGACAAGTTTCATGCCTTCTCTGGACATTACAAACTACTTCATTTAAAAAGTAGCATTCAGCTTTCCTCGAAATTTAAAAAAGTCGTAAAACGAAGCATTTATATGTACAACGCGTACTCGTTGTCTACTTGAGCGGATCACCAGCACCAAAGAGTCACCAATGAAATTCACGCATTATGTGTAGAAGCGTGTTGTAAGAGGATGGGATGGTACTATACGTAATTTTCGCTTACTTATTGCTCTCGAGCAATTCTTAGCTGTGCGATAATAATGAAAACTCGTAGTGCTGAGAGTTATGGGTTCGAAATCATCTTCATGCGGCATTTTTATTGACGATTTTTCTATTAATTTTTTTTTTCAAGTTTTTAACTTTTTTTTTTTTAATATTTATTCCTACAATTTTTACATTATTATTTACTCCACTGTTCGATTCTTCAAACTTGGAACTTTCAGACCTACGTTCCTTACCTCAAAGTTGGGTTAGGTTAGGTTGTCTCGCGAGTGACCCCCATTCTACTTGACCTCATTCGTGCCTTCAGTACTCATAACAACGATATCACCAGCAAATCCGAACCTATCCGAACATGCGTGAATTTTCTTGGTGGCTCTTTGGTGCTGGCGATCCGTTTGTGTTGTCGGCCATAGCGATTACAAACATGCAGTATGGAGTGTTTCGATTGCCGAACGAAGATGTACGAATTTGCCTCCTTCACTGCGCTATCCACAAGGTTTGTAATCGCGTTCAGCAGCGATTACGCGTCGCTTTCCAGATGAATTTCTTTGCAAGATAAGCAATTTGAAATTTTACTTTTAATAGTAATGAGGATTTTATTTAATTTTTTTTCTCTCTTCTTTCGAGTGTAATCGGCGATTACAGCGATTACATTGAATAACCGCCACTGAAAATGATGTTCCATTTGGATTAAGGGAATTTCACGATGAGGGGTGCAAAGATCACCTGGTCACACAATATAATATTCCAAGATGTAAGCTAATTTGAGCTTGGGAAAACCTTAATTTACATGCGTGCAGTCACCACATAATAATACTAGGGGGCTTTTCCCCCTGGCCGCTTCACGGCCCAACCCCCGTGGCAATCCTCGCTTCGCTCGGATTGCCTTCTCGCCCCTTCGGTGCTCGCTATCGCTATGCGACGGTGTAAGGGATAAGAAGTATAAGCAATTCTTTCAAAAAATATATAAGTATATTTCTAATTATGTAAATTTCTCTTACACTTATATTACATATTACACTTTCACCAAGTTACGCTACAACAAACGAAAACGCGGGGTCGAACATTTTTCAATTTTCAATTTTTCATGTTACAACGCGGTCAAAAGCTTCACAACGCGAACGAACAACTTTTCACTACAATGACCAAAATGGTACTAAAATTTTTGACTTCAGCGACCTCTATATATAATTTTTGGAACTAAAAAATGTTCAATAAGTGACGCAAGTGCAGTTAATAATATGTAGCCACTTCGTCCACATTCCACTTATGTAGGAGTGGCGCACTCCTCTAAATCGCGTATTGCGGTTTTGAAATTTTGAAGTTGGAGGTTCAAGCCTCATCGCGATCCATAATTACGAAAAATTTTTTATCGATTTATTCTAATTTTTTTTTTGAACTACTTACTACGATAGCATCATATTTATTATAATATTATTATTATTATTATTCAAGTACTAATTTTTTTAATAGCAAAAAAATACTAATATTCAAATAATTTAACGCGTCAAGGGTTTTACCCACACACTTATACACCTACGTTCAACACAAACACACACCCTTCCTACGCACTCCAACCAAGCGGCTTTTTTATCCACATTTTTCTTCATTTTCGCGTGATTTTGAAATTATTATTATTAATGAAGTAGGTATGCCATCTTATAGATGACTGAATTCTCGACATTTCTCTCGCTTATAGTAGGTATCTAGGATGCGTAGTTTTCGAGTTATTTCGCTAGAAAACAAAAAGCACGTGTTACGAAACTTTGAACCATAATATCTCAAAAAGTTCAAGTTCTAGAATATAAATATAAGCGAACGAAATGTTCAGAATTTCATCCTCTTTAAAATGGCATGTAAAAAAACGCGACTACTTCATTATTCGCAGACATATAGGGTAAAAAGTTAAAAAAACCAAAATTTTCAAAATTTATCTCAAATTTTGGGGGCTTTAGGGTCTACTTTTTCGGAGTTTCGGATTGTTTACTAATAGTACACGTTATGAGCTTTCGATTAAAAAAAAAATTAACTTTCTAGGTGCAATAGAAAAAGTTCGGGAGTTTTTTCCGACTTTTTCTGGAATTAATTTCGACTTTTTACCTTGCAGCTTTATATATATGATACGGATAATTTATACTGGTATCAAAAATGAAGCGAACCAATTTTACCAAAGTTTACAGAAAGAAATTCATTCATAATTTTTTCCTCTAAATAGGCTTTAAAAAGGATGAACCCTTTTCTTGCGTAAAAGATAATTCACAATGTCGTTGCGAACCAACTCGGGCATTCTGGGGAGACAACGGAATAAGTGTGGAATGTAGTTGTACTTTAATAATTATATTACGCACAAAATCTATATACACATGTGAAACTGCAAATATAATGATAAATTCGCATCGGGAGTGTAAGGCGAAGGAAAGATAAAAACAAAACTAGAGAACGAAGATTGATCTCTCTTAGCACTAGCAAGTGCGTATTCCATTTCTCACCCCAATTTTGAGTAACCAACCAGAATGGAGAAAGTAATTTCTTTTTAAAGTTGAGGGCCAATCAAAATCGTCGAAACCGGATTCACCCTCGGACGTAGGCGTAATCGGTCGCGGCTAGTTTTTTCCTTTGAACCGCGTTTTTTACTGCGCGGTGCGGCGGTTCAAAGATGGATTTTTTGCACGGAACGCGTTACCAGAAAGGTCCGATAGATTTACAACTTAATCGTTAATTTAGTAACAACGTCACGAACGCGGACGCGACTTTTTCAACTAATGCACCGGATGTGCATTTTAGATTTTATTACCCCAAATAAAAATTTCTTTAACGGCGGAATGTTCAAAACATAATTTAAAAGAAAAGGCCGAGAGAATCGCGACTTGTTGGCACAACGATGTTTTAAGTACATATAGGTACCTACCTATATGTAACATAACAACTACCCCCCGTTTGGAATTTCGTTTTCGGGAATTTTTTAATGACCGAAAATGAAATTGGAATAAGGATAGATCTTCGTTTAACTTATAAGTAGACTACAACTTAATTACCTTAAAGATAATATATGATTCATCAAAAGTATAAAACATACATATTAAACTAGGTAGGTTACCCGTTTTGGAATTTCGTTTTCGGGAAATTTTTTATAATGAGCGAAAATGAAATTTTAGATGATGATCAATTTCCGTTTACATCTTAAAATAAAAACAATAATACATATAAGGAAATATTCATGTAGACTTAATAATAAGGTACATACGTACAAACTTAAGTATATGAGATTTAAACGGGTAGTAGGGTCTAGGTTTAAGAAACTACAATCGCTATGTAAGAGATTGCGTTCGATTATTTCCTGCTGAAGAAGTGATGTAGTAAGGATAGCATCCTTAATCTACTACCATACCGGCGGTATTATGAAGCATTTTTAATCCTAATTTGGACGCGACACAACCCGTATTTAGAACCGTTACGCACTATCTTCTTTACAATATAATAATCGCTGCAATAGTTACATATCGAAAATAGGTTTAATCATTTACCTAGGTGTCGATATCTATTTTTTGGAACGTTTTATAAGGTCGTAGATTATCAGTGTTTTGAAAACCCACCTCTTTTTGAGTGATAGGGTCATATAATAAACATCCTTTATTATTAATGATCTTTTTAATCTCAAAGGGGCCGCTAAATAAGTGTTGAAATTTTTTCGTTATTCCTGCTTCTTTATTAGACTGAAAATGCGTTTTTACGAGAACATGATCACCTTCGTGGTACTTAATAAAAAATTTATTTTTAAACTTGGAATTAAATTTTTTATTTGATCGGATTTTAGGTAAATCTTTACTTTCAGGTTGTTCAGGAAAAGATATGAACTTAGTTATAAGGTACTTGGGCTCTTCATCTCGCATTAATTTGCATGGTGCCTTTTCCGTTGAGGTATGCGGAACGTTATTTAAACATTCCTCAATATCGTCGAGTAAAAAGGCCCATTTTTTATTTTTATTGCTACAATACGCACGGAAGAAATTACCTAAACTTTTCATGACAGTCTCAGCAGGGTTTGATTGAGGATGAAATTTTGAACAATAACGCTGTTTGATATTATTATTCATACAGAAATTGATAAATGTTTTGCTTCTAAATGCCGGTCCGTTATCATTTAAGACAGAAATAATTGGACAAACGTTTTTTAACCAATCTTTTAGCGCATTAGTACATGCGACTGCGTCGCCAAATTTAGATGCATATAGTTTGACATACTTTGAAAAAACATCATAGAGCACGAGAATGTATTCGCAGGAAGATCGGGAGCGTGGGAGTGGGCCATAAAAATCGAGACATACTATTTCACCTGGTTTTTCGGCACATATTGTTTGTAAGGGGCTTGTCGTAGATTGATTTAGATGTTTGGTTTTTTGACATAACGTACATGATGATATTACGCTTCGGATATCATAATGCATATTTTTCCAGTACGCAATCTCACGTAAGAGTAGATATAATTTTCGTATACCAATATGTCCAAAGAAAAGATGGTATTCTTTAATAAGCTCGTCAGCTAGCTCCTTAGGCACGCAAACTACCCACCTATTATTTCTAAGAGTGAATAATATATTATTATGAATTTTGAAATGTCGCTTAATTTTATCATCAGTATTTATACGATCAAATAATTCAGAATATTCGGACGAGGAACGCTGAAGTGCAGCGAGATTTTTAAAATCGTCTTTTAGCGAACTATCAAATTCATGAGAAAAATATGCGATCAGAACATTTTCGAAATTATCTGTGACAGGGTTATAATCGGAGAAGTTTCTCGATAAGTAGTCAGCTACTGCATTATCCTTGCCTGGTATGTGTCTAATTTCAATAATATTAAACTGTTGGAGGTACAGTGACCAACGAGTTAAGCGTGAGGACAAAAATCTTGAACTTAAAAGGAATTGGAGGGCTTTATGGTCTGTACTGATAATGAGTTCTCGATCCATGATGAAGGTTTCGAATTTTTTAAGGCAATCTATAATCGCGAGACATTCTTTTTCACAAATGAAGTAATTTTGTTCGTGAGGCTTAAATAGTCGACTGTGAAAAAATATTGGTATGGGTTGGTTATCATCATCTAGCTGATAAAGTACTCCTCCGAGGCCGTATCCAGAACTATCAGCCTGGATATAGAATGTTCTTGAAAAATCTGGAAATTGTAGCATTACATGGCGGGCAAATTGCTCCTTAAAACATAGAAAAGCATCACGTTCGTTCGACGTCCATTGAAATTGTCCACTCTTTAAGAGATCGTATAAGGGTTTTGCATAATGGGCATAATTTTGGATAAATTTATGGTAAAAGTTAACAAGCCCAAGAAATGATTGCAAACTTTTAACATCGTGGGGTGGAGGAAAGCTATGGATTGCCTGTATTTTTTCAGGATCCATAAAAATGCCAGTAGTGGTAATACGATACCCTAAGAAGTTAATTTCCTGTTTCATAAAATGGGTTTTATGCAAGTTTATTGTAAGATTGCATTCCTGTATGCGATTTAACACAGTATCGATATGGTTCAAGTGTTCGTCAAAATTCATGGAATATATAATCGCGTCATCAACATAACTTGCTAAAAAGGAGCGAAAATCTGGTCCGAAAACAACATTTAGTGCTTTCAAAAACCCTTGCATAGAGGTTTTTAAGCCGAAAGGAATAACGGTAAATTGGTAATGTCGACCACTAAAATTAAAAGCGGTATATTTTCTACATTCAACTGATAGCGGAATTTGAAAAAATGACGAAACAAAATCGAGATTCGAGATGAATTTTACACCGTGGAATTTTAGAATAATTTCATCGATTTTTTCGGGTCTTTCAAGGTCCATTATAATTAATTTGTTAGTTTGACGACCATCAGTGCAAACACGAGGGCTGCCAGATTTTTTAATGGCACACACGAGTGGATTTGAGAATTCCGAGTTACTCGGCTCAATAATACCGAGATCCAACCATTCTTGCACAACACGTTCGACGATAGGTCGTTTTGAAAGAGGGACTGGGTACGAAATTGGTTTTATTTTGACATCAGTTCGTACTTGAAAAGAGTACTCAAAACAATTACACCTACCAGGTTGCTCGCTAAACACGTTTTTATTTTTTGATAAGACACGATATAATTTTTCTTGTTCCTCAGGAGAGATAGGGCATGAGGAGGCTTTACTTTTAAGGCTATCCTCAAGGTTGTTTTCAAATTTATTAATTTGTGAAATGTTAAAAATCGAATATGTTCGAACAGTAGGAGGTTCTAAATACTCAATAGGGTCCTCGAGAAACGACCCGTACTGTAAAATTTTAATTCCTGGTGTGACGCCGGTATGTTTATCTATAAAAGGGCATTGAACATTACGATTCTCGTATGAGAAAGAGAAGGTTTCAGTTTTATAATCGATATTAGGTAGGTATTTGAAAAAAAAATCTTCGCCTAAAAGGAAGTCTACGCTTAAATCTGGTACAGCAATACAATTGATACGAATTATAATGTCTCCTATTTTAATTGGGATCTGAGCTTGAATTTTGGGTTTCTTTGGGCGAGATGATATCGCCATTTTAAGAATAACACCGGTAATAGGTAAAATTAACACATCGCTTGGACTCTTATTCATGATTAATTCAAGGTAAGATTGGTTAATAGCGTTAACCTGGCTTCCGGAGTCGAGCAACGTCGGAGTATTTTCACTTCCTATTCCTACTTCAATATAAGACGACTTTCGATTTTCCCTCATTCCTCCTATATCCTCTTCTCCTAATAGGTCTTCGCTCACCTCTCTATTCAGATTACTAATATGAACCGTTTTTTCTTTACTGAACAAACAACCTATGTCTAAATCTTCTTCCTCTACTTTCTTACTCATCTCACTAATATTCTTAAGTTGTTCGCTCAAGAAAGTTCGAAGCATTTTAAAGCCTTTAAAATTAATGTGAATAAGATCAGGTCGAGAGTCAAAACCCATTACCTCCTCAAATAGATGTATTTTGATCCTATATACAGGACGATTTTTATACTGAGCAATCGGACAATCAGTAGCGTTTGAAGATTTTCGAACAAGAAATTTTTCACAAATGTCAAAAAAGAAAATATTTTGATCGTTAGAAAACGTAGAAAGAAAATTATTATAATTCTCGATCCATTCCCAGACTCCAGGTTTATGTGATTCTTTAGGAATAGGAGGTATTGAAAGTAAGATCAAATTTTTTACACCTCGACCAATCAGAGAACTAATGATTAAACGAACATTGTTTTTAGACTCTTCAACGTATATGTCTTTAAGGACATCGTTAGTCCCTATCATTAGACAAATCTTATCACTTACCGGAAAAGTATGGTTCAAAATTTTATTATACAATTGCCTAGTCGTTTGGCCGGAAATGCAATAATCTATACCGATAAGAGGCCATTGGTGACCAGGAAGTCGAAATTTCTGGGATTTATAACCTAATGACGAGCACGAAAAACGTAAAAAATTCGAATCTCCTAATAATTGGAAATTTTCATAAATTGGTCGATATTCGGTGTTAATACGAGGGTTTTCATTAGAATTAGAAAAGACCGAGGGGCTAGCGGATACCTCGCGAACATCCACTAGCGTATTTCGTTTAAAACTACAGGTTGATTTGAGGTTGAAGGGGTAGAGTCGTCACTATCCACAGCTATAGCAGCAACTGTTTGTTGTCTAGGCATATTCGGGTTATTATTTGGGTTTATGGTATTAGGAATATCACCATAATTATCTGAAGGTCTGTAATTATTGTTATACCTAGGTGTTCTCGGGGCATAATTATACGAATTACGAGGTTGAAAATTTATACGATTATTATTATTATTATTATTATTATTGTTATTATTGTTATCATTGTGACCAGTTCTATAAGCGCGGGTATTGTTAGACTGAGAATTTTGATTTACCGTATTATTAGTTTCAGGGACATATATGCCTTGCATACGGCTATTGGAAAGGTTATTTGACGAATTATTAAGATTATTTGAGTTTTCGTTGGCACTTTCTATATTTTCTAGAATTACGATTAACTCATCAAAGGTTTGAATTCTGGCTGTTAATAGTGGGGTTCTTAAGAATGGTGGAAATTTTTCAGTTATTACCTTAACGCATGCAGTTTCGCCACCAAGTTCCATTAAAATATGATGAGTCGATCGTTTCAAGTCTAAAGCGAATAACGAAGGCTTCCTGTAAAGCTTGGGGTTAAACTGAATCGAATAAAAATATGCAATAGCGCGGCGTTTAATTTCTTCGTTCCAATATTTGTTACGAAATTTAGTTTTAAAATCAGCAAAAGTAATAAAGTCGTTTTTATATGCTAAAAACCATGACCTAGCGTCATGTTTCAAAAGGCCCAAAATGATTGTTAAAATTCTATTTATAGGGAAATTAACTTCACTGAAAACACAATCTAAAGCATTTAAAAAATCTAAGGGGTGAGTTTCCCCTTTCGGGTCAAATTCGACTAAAATTTTCTCTAAGTCTTTCCATTTAGTTTTATTAGTTACATTAATATTAGAAGTAGAAGTAGAAGGATTTTCACAAATAATAGAATTCGTCGCTGACACAGAAGGTGCCACTGAATTGACATTCGGCACTGATAAATTATTACTAAGCGAACCCGCTAATCCGTCGATTTTTTGGATTAGTGTTGTAAGTAGCATTTCTAATGAATTTACCGGAGAAGCACTCGCATTAATATTAACATTAGAATTGTTATTAACGTTACCGACTGGACAATTATCGTTATTGGCAGGGAAATTATTATTGTATGATGACGATGATGGTGAGGATGGTGGTGGATGATTGTTCATGCCATTTTCCTGATGCTGTGTGTCGTCGTTAATTCGAACCAAACTTCCATCTTCTACCGTTTCGCTAGGATTGTCTATACTGCATCCTCCAGCTCCTGATCGTGTATTAACCATTTTTCTTATTTACGAGTACTTGTCTAATGGGTGGAAACTTCAGTTTTCAAGTCCGTCGTTCGGGCGCCAGTTGTTGTGTTTCAACAATTAATTTAAAAAAAAAATAAAAATCCGCAACAAGTGTACTTTAATAATTATATTACGCACAAAATCTATATACACATGTGAAACTGCAAATATAATGATAAATTCGCATCGGGAGTGTAAGGCGAAGGAAAGATAAAAACAAAACTAGAGAACGAAGATTGATCTCTCTTAGCACTAGCAAGTGCGTATTCCATTTCTCACCCCAATTTTGAGTAACCAACCAGAATGGAGAAAGTAATTTCTTTTTAAAGTTGAGGGCCAATCAAAATCGTCGAAACCGGATTCACCCTCGGACGTAGGCGTAATCGGTCGCGGCTAGTTTTTTCCTTTGAACCGCGTTTTTTACTGCGCGGTGCGGCGGTTCAAAGATGGATTTTTTGCACGGAACGCGTTACCAGAAAGGTCCGATAGATTTACAACTTAATCGTTAATTTAGTAACAACGTCACGAACGCGGACGCGACTTTTTCAACTAATGCACCGGATGTGCATTTTAGATTTTATTACCCCAAATAAAAATTTCTTTAACGGCGGAATGTTCAAAACATAATTTAAAAGAAAAGGCCGAGAGAATCGCGACTTGTTGGCACAACGATGTTTTAAGTACATATAGGTACCTACCTATATGTAACATAACATAAAGGACTCAGCTATATTCCAGAAATTACCAAAACAGCTCAGAAGAAATACGAAATGTGAGTATTTTATTCTTCATTTTTTTAAACTTAATAATCTAAATAAATGGCCAAGGTTAAACACACGTAAAGTAACTCAACCATAAAACTGATAATTGTCAAGAATAATTAGGTATTATTAATCTGAATTTTGTGCTTTTTCATGCTAATATTTCCTTCATTATCATAATTATGGAATGTTCTGAAAATCGAGTTTACCAGTGCAAGAGTAAAATATCCTTATAAACACCTTACCATGTTCGACTCCAAACAAAAGCTCATGCGCGAAAAGTTTTGCTAAACAAAAATTAGAAAAATTGGTTTTTTCAACTTTCTGATCAAAATTTTCAATTTTTTTGCTTGAGCTTGCTAAAAAAAAACCATCGAAATCGGTCCACTAGAAGAGGCTGAGCGATTGGAACAACGTATTTTTGGCCTTTTTTTTTTATTTTTTCTTGTAGCTTTATATGCATGATGATAAGTCCCGATTATCAGACAAGCCTTAATACGTCAGTTAAATTTACCAAAATCCTCTTTGATGTTCTCCAGACATTTCAGATTCTTTTGCAATATGTAATGCAATACGGAGGATTTTTTTTAAATTTCTGCTGCCAGCTTGTGAGTTACAAAACGATTAAATTTCTATTTGTTACCACTACAAACTCTTCCACTCAAAAAAAAAGTGATTCCCAGCACCACCTAAATATTTTAATATATTTTATACACCGCTTGACTACTCCCAAGCGCAAAAATCTTTCCCTCATAAAAATAAATTATATTTATGTATTTGAGGGACATTAGCAGAAATAAATGCATAAATAAAATTTATTTAATGCTTAAAAGCATCTATCAATAAAATGCAAAATTTTAATTGATACGTACTTTTGTTGTCAAAATCACACATAAATGTGCATTTATTCACCTTTCAGCTAATTTTTTTGCCTGGGTGCTCAAATCACGTAGTCACCCAGTAGGCTATAAAAAATGAGTAAATTAAATCATATCAGTACTTCAATTCAACGTTATTATGGAAGGATTAAATTTCATGTAGGTGTAGTTAATATAGAGTTTTCCTTTCACGCTACTCCACTACTAACAATGATGTTCATAACTATATGGCATTGCTTTTCTTCTATTAGGTATCTAGATGACAATGAAATAAAGAAATTGACACTAAGTATGTTAAATGGTTTGGAAGAACTAAGGGTTTTTTCAATTAAATCAAATAAAATCAAAATCATCGAAGACCGTACCTTTAGTCACATGAGCAGTCTGAGTGAATTGTGAGTAATAATTACTTGATATTGACTTCTAGACTAATGAGAATATACTTTATTATATGCTTGGAGTATTACTGCGTTCAGTATGGTTTGTTCTTTTTAAAGCTAGCACTAATATATTGCAAACGTTACGTTCATTCATAACCTTTTCATGTATAGTACTCCAGGCATTCTAGACATTTGATGGGAAATAATTGTTATTACGTTTATTTTTGGTATAGTTGTTAGGAGTAACACAAAAACAACACACTAAAACGTCTCTCATGTAGCGGTGACTGATTTGGGGGGCGGTTCAAACACTCGCAGGGGGCCACGCATCACCACTACATGAAAGGAGTTCTAGTATGTTCTTTGTGATGTTACTCCTGAGAAGTATACCAAAAATCAGCGTGATAACAATTATTTCCCAAAATGACTCAAATAATGTCTAGAATATCTAAAGTATAGGTACAACTGAAATGTCAATTCTCATTTGTTGATTCACAGATGAACGTAATCATTCATCTTGGATTTTACGTATTTCAGTAATTATTCATCAACACTACGTTCGTGAGTTTGGTCGAACTGAAATATTTATTCAGGAAATAAATTAAAATTTAAATATTCAATCGAAAATTATACTTTTCAAACGATCATGATGATGTAACTTATGTACATTAAATACATACCTTACCTATGCATTGCATACAAAGTATTCTTTCGAACTTCTATTTATATTTAATGTAAAACATTTTCGTTATAATTAATACCTTTATTATTCAAATCTTTGGACTTCGTTGCACATAAACTCTTGCAATTTTTTCCAGGGACGTACCGGAGGAGGGGGGAGCTTCCCCCTTGGCTTTTGGAAAGTTGGTAAATTTGGAGTTTTAGCGTAAAGTGGGTAAATTTGACCACTTGCGCAGTATTATTACAGCTATTTTTACATTTTTTGAAGATTAACAAGAAGACTGTGACATCTTATTTAACATCTTATTTTTGCAGAGCAAAAAAAAAAAGTTTGCAATTTTTGGTTTTCTCCCCCCCCCCCTGAACAATGTCCTCGGTACGCCCCTGATTTTTTCAAAAATCTGTTCCATAGCAAGGTGCGTTGTGCTTGGTGAGACTCCTCGACGAAGAGTTCAATATATTGATTAACAAACTTTATTATAAAAAACATAAAATTGACTAATACACAGATCTATTACATTGGCACCCCCCAAATGCGAATTGAGAGATGACATTTTGTGTACGTACAGATTGTGCTCGAGTTGTACCATGTTGTGCCACATCACTAACTCACATTATGCTACTCCCCTTGCAATGAACGTAACAGGCGGGAGGGGGGCTGGTGAAATGCGAACCTCCCAAGTGCGAATTGAGAGCTGAAACTTTGCATACTGGTTGTGCTCACATAGTGTTACATTGCGCCACTACTCTAAGGAGTACAGAAGGGATACTTGATTTAGGACTAAACCTCCCAAAATGCAATTTAAGAGCTTTAACATTTGGAGTGAATTGTGCTGTATTGTGCCCTTATTACTCAGCACCCTAACCCTACCCCATCAGTAAACGTAAAAAGAAATCATTTACATGCCAGTCCACAAATTGCGATCTTCGAGATGAAACTTGAGTAATGAATTTTGCTCACGTTGTGCTGTACTGTGTCCTTATTAGTCAGCACCCTATCTCCAACCCCACTATGAAACGTAACAAGAAATCATTTATATGCCAGGCTCCCCAAAATTGTGATTTCAGGTATGAAACTTAGATAGTGAATTGTGGTTACATTGTGCTTCTTTTCTAAGGTGTTTACAGAGCTCTATTGTGACAGTACGTCTGACCAGCGTGAGGAATTTTAGGAGCACCGTACCGGTTGATGCAATTTTGTACATATGTGTTTCCGATCCCACTTTCACTGTTTTTCTTTATCCTCCAGATTAACCAATAAGCTTTTTTCTCCTCCTACATTTTCACGCTTAATGATAACGCAACATCACCATCCCTTATGGAACTCGAATTGCGTCAACTGGTTTTGTCGCTTCTACCAAGTTAAACCGTTCGGTTCTGGCATTTCAGTCTCGTAATAAAGTCGGCCCTCCCATTTCCATATGAAATTGGAGTAAAACACCGCTAAATACCACGATCCTATAAAGAGCCGGTCCCTCAAATGCAAGTTTTAGAGTTGAAACTCGGATAGTGATCACGTTGCACTGCGTTGTGCTAAAAGTATGCGTTTTTCTTAAAGTATTTTACGTTGTGCTTCTATTCTATGGTGTTTACAGAGCTCTATAAACAGCCACACCCCCCTCTAAACGCAAGTTTAAGAGTTGAAACTCTGATAGTGAAATGTGCTCACATTGTGCTGAGATATGTTTATGGTATTTTATATTGTGCTGTTGGTCGACAGCGTTTAGAAGACTCCATAAGAGACAAACCCCCCTAAATGCAATTTAAAATCTATAGCTTCATCTTCTTAAATTTGCATTCGGGGGACTGACTCTTTATACAGTCCTGAGCACAATAAATTATCCAAGTTTCAAATCTTAAACTTGCATTTGATGGTCTTGTCTCTTATAGAACTTTCTAAACGCCGCACAGTGGGCCAGGAGACCCCCAAAAACGCGCGTTTTACTTTAAAAAAACCCATCTCGGATTAAAATGGCAACATTGTATATGTGTTGCCCAACATTGGTGTCGTACGAAACGAGCAACCGAACCGCGTTTTTCATCCCCCTCCTCCTCCTAGCACCCTCACAAGTCGTCGACGCGCAGTCCACCAGTTTTGTTCCTTATACGCTCTGTAATTAGTGATTTATATTTCCGTTTGTAATTCATATTTTGGAAATGTCGAATAGCGCAAAATATTCAGAAAATTAATTACTATTCAATCATGTATTTGGTTTTAAGTTGTTGTTGCTTATAAGTTTATGATAAGTCGTTAAAGATGGCCATATTTTCGTGAAACTAAAAACTTAAATCAGAGCAAAACTTTCTCGGAAAATCAGGGAAAATGATAACTTCTGGTTGATATAATGCTTTGAAGTATGCTGAACACGAATATCACTTTACTTTTTGCGGCAGCCTGCGGCAGCGTTTTGTACGGGCGATTTCCGCGCGAAATCACGATAAATTTTGATGTGTTTTACACAGTATGTTTGAAATTAACGTATTATATTATCCTACCTACACAACAACGCATACTTTGTAAGACCATAACAACAAGAAAGATGACGACAACGAGAAAGATGGCGTCGACGAAAAAGATGAAGAAGATGAGGAAGATGACGATTGACTACTATTTTGAAACTTGTTTTTTATTTTAGTTTAATTTAGCTCTTGTGCTTATTTTAAATACAAATTTGGTAATCTACAATGCAATAGCCAATAATGTCACTTCCAATCACCCCTCCCTTCCCCATCCCCTTATCTCACAATTTTTTTGGTATTAAATTCGTAATCTACAAACTCGAAAACATTCATGTAATGATATATCGCACGATGCTATGGCCAAATTTCACTTCCAACAGGTCCCCCTGCCCCATCTCCTCACTCTACAATTTTTAGTATTAAGTTCGTTATCTACAACTTCGAAAACATATATAATGACATATCACACGATACTATAGCCAAAATTTACTTTCAACCCCCTCCCCCAGCTACACCCCCTCTCTCAATAATTTTTTTGGTATTAAATTCGTAATTTGCATCCTCGAAAACATATATAATGATATATCACACAATACTATAGTTAAAATTCACTTTTAACCCCCTCCCCCAGCCCCAGCCCCTCACCCCAAAATTTTTTTAGTAATAAATTCGTAATCTACGACCTCAAAAACATAATATAAATTACTTTTCACTCCTTCATACATCTTATTGAATAAAACGCGCGTTTTAGGGTGTCTGCTGGCCCACTGTGCGCCGTGACTAACAGCACAATATAAAACACTATAAGCACAACGTGAGCACAATTTACTATCCAAGTTTCAACTCTCAAACTTACCTTGGGAGGAGAGGAGGGTTGTGACTGCTTATAGAGTTCTATAAACACCACAGAATAAAAGCACAATGCAAAATACTTTAAGCACAACTCATACTTTAAGAAAAACCCAGCACAACGTGATCACTACCCAAGTTTTGTAGCATAAGGTTTCGCCGTTATGTTATGTTAGATAGAAGAGCTCTATAAGGAGCCAGTTCCTTAAATGCAAGTTTAAGGGGTGTAACTGACTAGTTAATTGGGCTAATAGGCCCTTGGTAAGAGAAGTAATGTACTAAGAACTTCTCTCCTACTTCTCCCTATGGTAACTTGGACATTATAGAAAATACGACATCTCAGATCCTACAGCTGCAGAACTATTTTACCCTGGCTATTTCCATGCATGTCTCCTTTACTCCATCAGTGGTAAGCAATTTGATCAACTCTTTGAATAATGCCTCTCAACCAAGGAGGATTATCGATAAATCGATAAAAATTCTGGTTAGTGGCATATTGAATAATTTCCATCCCTATAATCTGATTTTTGCGAGGAGTAACTTCTTATCTGCCAAACTTCAATACTCATATCAGTCCATCTTAGACTCTTCTGAACTAATAACTGGAAACCAGTTTCTTCAGTTGTTAAATACTCTCCCTTAGTGTGCCCAGGCATGTGTCTTACAAGTCTGGTCAAACTCCTAACCCCCTCCATTCCATGGAGAAATTTCATATCTGAACGCTTTTCTGAGACAGCCAAAATTAAAATAGTCAAAGATGACCTCTTTTTCCTGGACTCTTCTAATGCGCTAGCGCATTGTATTACAGCAGACTTCAGTAAGTATGCGGGCATTGCACGCGGTTTGTGGAGGAGTTTAGGGGGAGGGGAAGAGGAACTTCAATCATAAAATAAAGGAGTCTGTGAAGTGGCAGTGCTTCGACGAGATGGTAGGCATATTTACTACCTAATCACCAAAAACGTGAGCAATAGTAAGCCTACCCTCTCTTCCCTGCACTATTTCCTCCTCTCGCTATGATGGGCATGTAAGGAACACCAAATCTTAAAACTTGCATTACCAAAAACTGAAACAGGAAGAGACAAATTGGCCTGGGAAGATGACCACTTCTGTAAGACGCCTTCCTCGAGTCTCCTACAGGGTTGGGATTTTGTGGTATATAAAGGATATCAGTGGGCAGACAGTCCATATTTGAAAAGGGTCATTTCCATTTCTGGCACGAGCGTTTTGATTCTCATCATATTTCAATGAAATCACTCATTTTCCCAGCACCTTTCCGACTTATTTTTCACAAAATGTTTTGGGAGGATTTAGAAATGTATTGGTAGACTAACTTTTTCTTGGAATTTGTAATTTTGTTCTCCAACTCGACACGGATGGGCCGATTGGCTTTTCCTTCTCAAAAAATCTTATTTAAATTTCAAAGTCCAAATTTGGGTGATTAATACAGGAAAATAGGCTCATTTTTTGACCAAACCTGGAAAAAAATGGTAGTGAGCTGAATTTCACATTATATATGCAGAATGGTGTTTAACAAGCCATAAAAAGTTGTCCCCTAGGTGGTGAGCTAACCCCAGGAGGGGGCTAAAATCCCGCAAAAAACAGTTTTTCAACTGTTTGCTAATATCTTTGAAAAAAAGAGTTCTACATCAAAATAAGTTATATCAAAGATGTTCCCCATTAAATTTCCTACAGAATGAGTGGACAGTTTTCTCAAAAAGTCATTAGTAAGCCCGAAATGGGCAGGTCAAAATATACCAATTTTTAGAATCCCCTTTCGAAAATCAATTCTTTGTTTATATCTTCTATATGGTGCGTCCTACGAAAAAATTGTTAATATTGAAGAATATTCCCCGTTATATTGTCTATAAGGTACATGAAAAACTTTTCCCAAAAAGGCATAAAAGGGCCTAAAATGGGAAGCACAAAATACATTAATTTTGGAAAAATTTATTCGTATGTGTTCATATCTATTATCAGGTGACCTATGTAGGTGATAAAGATGAACAAATAATTTTTACTGATGATTCCTCCTCCTCTTCCTCCTCCTTCCTTTTGAAATCCTTCTCCAGATTTACATTATAGAACAAAAAAAATTACAGATATATTTTGAAATATTTGTTTCAACTCGGTTCGGGATCATCTATTCCCTCTTCATCACTCATTTCCACCTCCATACTATTCGTGCAATCAGCTCCACAACAATGACCATACAGCTTCGAACATTTCAGTCTTGAAATAACAGCTGGAGAAGGATTTCAAAAGGAGGGAGGAGGAAGGGGAGGGGGAATCATCAGTAAAAATAATTTGTTTATCTTTATCACCTACATAGATCACCTGATAATAGATATGAACACATAATCACATATGAATAAATTTTTCCAAAATTAATGTATTTTGTGCACCCCATTTTGGGCCCTTTTATGACTTTTTGGGAAAAGTTTTTCATGAACCTTATAGACAATTGAACGGGGAATATTTTTCAATGCTAACAATTTTTGCGTAGGACGCACCATTCGTTTCAATTTGGATTGTACATCGCGAAGATCGTGGATGAGACATTAATAAAAGTTACGTGAGTCTTTAAGTTCGTTTTCGATCGTAATTGTCTTGAGTCGTCCGCAATTCGATCGTTGTAAATTACAATAAAAAATAAACATTTAAATCGATCGCCCGTGTTCAGTTATTCGTTTTTAACGCAGAGACCAGGGCCCTAATCGGGTGAATGGTCTCCGTGCCTTTTGGTCGCGCCCCAATACACCTCCTCCCTGCGTGAGCGAGGTGGGTATTATGGCACCTTACGTGTCAAAATCTGCAAGTTATGAATTTTAAGCTAAGCATGTGAATGTTACATACCTACTTAAGTACCTACTCAGTTATTTTAGATACAATTAATTTTGTAATTTTTTCAAAAAGTTTTTACACTTAATGAAAATAGGTGGGTATCAACTGGAATTCGAGCCTCCTTAAAAAAAGTTTTGGTTGCACTACTGTACAAAACAATCAAAATACTTGGGAAGGAAAAATCAGAATAGGTGAGTTACTTGTGCTCATTTCATCATATGTGATAATAAAAAATTTTCGAACTTTCATGTTCCCACGCTACATTTTCAAGTCAATAACCCCTTCTCCCCTCGAACATCATAGATGGAGGTGAATTGGGAAATCGTATACTTCTTATCCACCAATAATCATATGAATTCATATTATGTAATTACATTTTTACTAATTTGAAGCTCTTCAAATTATCCTCACATTTTTACAACTTGACATTTTGGATCCATTTTGACCCAAATTTAAGAAGAAATATTCTATTCATCAACTAGGTGTTTGGCAAGAAGATATGAAAGATTCAAGAATTTTTGTAACTCAAAATTTCCTCAGTATGCACTTTTTCATATGAGATCAAAAACGAATGATTTGAGCCATTTGCCCTTTTTCTAATCACTTCTTCAAATTTGAAGTGCCCATCATTTTGAAGTGTATAGAAAAAAAAGTTATTTTTTCGCCTTTTTAAGAAGAGTCTCTCGCCAAGTTTTGAGGGAATTTCATGTATACCCCCTGCGCTAAGCGTCGGGGAAAAATTTCATCGCCTAAAACTTTCTTAAAAAGCAGTTTTTTGCACTCATTTTTCTCCAAATGGAGATGGGAAACTAAAATAAGAATGCAAAATAGGTTAGTCACTTGAACTCATTTTAATTATATCATATGACACCGCAATAAAAAATTTTCTGCCACTATATTTTGAGGCTGATTACCCCTCTTTCCCCTTCAATAGTATGTATGGAGGTGAATTGTGGTTGTTGTACACTTCTTATCCCCCAATAATCATTTGAATTCGTATTAATTGGATTTTTACCAATTTTTTGTGACTAAAACTTCCTCAAGAGACGTGATGTGATGTCAAAGAAAGAACCACTTAAAATTATTAAATAGAGATATCAAATTTATTCCATTCTGTAGGTAGTTTTTTTTGTTTTGAGGATCTTATTGAAGGGTCTAGTTAGTGGGTCAACTAATATTTTTCCGTCATATTTTATTTGTTCATTAATAACTTTATCAGGGCCGGGAGTTTTATTGTTTTTTAAAATTTTAATTATAAAATTTACCTATGATGATGGAAGAACGGTTGGTATATCAGCTTCCTGCTCTGTAAAAGTTAATGTTTCTTTGTTCCTCTTTTGATTTTTGTGAAGTTGTGGGAAAAATTGAGTAGTAAGAGCGTTTATATTTCTTTTCTGTCGTATTTTTTAGTTCCAGATTCATCCTGTAGGGTGCGAAATTTTCGCTGTTCTTCTGTTAGTTGGTCTTATATTGCACAATGAAAAAAAAAACCACAGGAAGCTAAAGCTCCTTATTTATGTATTAACAATTACACGATAAATCATAGGGTAAATAAACAACAACACATGAGTCGCATGAATATAAATATTAAAAGCATATATCTATAAACTGCTATAAGAGAGTCAATCATAGATTAGGAATTAAAAACGCGGTCGTATACATCTTACGACACGAGGATAAAACTCCCCACTCGTCATGTCCAGCAGGCTTATCGCTGGACGAGGATTCAGCGTTGCCAAATCCTACATAGGGTATAGTAGTCGGTTCAGACCTGGGAACAATGTTTTATTTATAAATTTGGTACGTTTTGTGCTATTTAGAATATTTTCTCTGAAGTTTTCTTCTTTCTCCCTACTAAATTTTCTCAATTGGGCTTTGATAGATTTGCACGTTATGTTCAATTCTATTTTTTATTTTATTTTTCAACTTTATAATGTTTAAATAATCTTGTTCTAAGTCTGCTGAGTCCATTTTTTTTTATTTTGGTGCTCAGTTTCCAACTAAAAATGAACCTCCGTTTCAAGTTGGCGATAAGCCCCGCCATCTTACTGGGGCATACGCAAAATAACCCAATTGCATCCCAGTATGGATGGCAACACGCGTGTTGTTGATATTCAAACAAAAGCGCGATAATTTGTCGCCCAGTCATTAAGCTTATTCCGTTAGTTCAGGCAGATAATATAAAATAAGAATGTTTAATTTTATGCTTTACTTAATTTTTGTCTTATATTATTGTTAAATCTTTTCTATTTTTTATCGCTTGCTTTGAAAATATCCTTACGTTATTGTAGGTATTATTCCATGTTGTTGTTTGCATCCTCATTGATGGGTTTTACTCGGGAGAATGTTCGGTTTTGGTTATGCTACCTATTTAAAATCACCTACTTATGTTTTTTTTTTTTTTGTCTTTTTATATTTACTTTTTCGATTTTCCATTTGTTGTAAGCCTTTGACTATACCGGGTGACTACTTGATTCGAGCACCCAAGCGAAAAAATTAGCTAATAGGTGAATAAATTCAGAACATATATGTATTTTTGACGATGAAAGTATAAATTAAAATTGTGTATTTCATTGATAAACACTTTTAAGCATTAAATAAATATTATTTATGCGATTTATTGTTCTTAATATCATTCAAATATGTAATTTATTTCTATGAGAAAAAGATTTTTGCGCTTGGGGTGCTCGAATCAAGTAGTCACCCGGTATACTGTAAACATCTAATTTTACCATCTCCATATTATGTATCACATTGTGTTACATGTTTCCCGTTTGAATTTTTGTAATAGTTAAGCGAAGATGTCGGAAGTTTGTTAATTCTTAAATACCAATATGAATTTTCGTCGAGTTCAAATTCTTTATTGAACTGAAAAAACCTTTTATAACGATTCTGCAGTATGCTCTAACTACGATTCTTAATTAGAGCGAAACAGAGCATGTAGCTCATAGCTTGTTTATATTCTACTTTACATATTCTACACGATATTCTACCTATGTGCATATATTTTACATTTTACATTCTAATATCAACATACTGCATTCAGCGCACATTTTACCGTTGTATTTTTGATTACTCAACGAATACCTAATGATCGTATCGAAGTGAATGAGGCGTTAACGGAAAGGTGTTTTTATAACGATTACCTACAATTCTTGTGAAAAAAAAAATCAAACTTTTTTCGATTTGATGCTCAAATTTTAAGATTTGTTGCCTAATATCTCGAGAACTAAAGCGAGGACCATTATCCTTTTTTCAAAGTAAAATGTAGAGAATTTTATTTTCTATCCGTCGGTATAAATTTGAAGAAAATTCATTCAGGCATTCCGAAGTTATCGCGAATTTAACGACCGGCCTAATGATGAAACTTTTTATGACGCAGTTGCCACCTATTGTGGTGGGTTTAGGTATACAATATTAACATTATTGCGTTCAGTACGAATTTTACCATTGTATTTTCGATTGCTCGACGAATAATGAACGTATCGAGGTGAATGCGGTGTCATCGGAAAGGTATTTTAGCAAGAATAAAGAGCATTGGTAAATGAAATTTCTTTAATGCTAAAATGAATCGCATCTACATAATATATAAGTGGTCGAAAGTTTGTGAACATCATTTGTGCGTGACTTGGTAAGTTCATGTAAGCAAATTGTTTGTCGGGTAGTATTGCGAAAGATTAAGACCAGCCCCTAGTTTGCTTAAAGTTTATGCTGTCATCCTGAAAATCACAGTGTAATGAATTTCTCATTTGTTACTACTACAAACTCTTCCCTTCCAAAAAAAGTATTTCCCCGCACCATACGAACATTTTAATACATTCAGGTATATATGTAATAAATAAGTTAATTGAATCGTACGAATTACTTCAATTCAATACCGTGCGTCCAAATGATTCGTGTACAATCAGTGAAAAAATCTCTTTACCAATTACTTGAAACTGGTTTTTTCAAATGCAAAGAAATTGTAATGCTGCTGAAATGAATTTATCAACCGTAAAATTCATTAAAGTAATTTTAAAAATGATTTCTCATTTAGAAATAGTAGTTCAACTCTTATTATGTTATCAACAAAATGAGATTTTTGCGCTGATTGTACCCGAATCACTTGGATGCACAGTATAATTATAGAAGGATTAAATTTCATATAGATCGAGTTAATAAATAGTTAGAGTTTTCCTTTTATGTCACTCCACTTCTAATAATGATGCTCGTAATTATGCGATATTGCTTTTGCTCCAATTAGGTATCTAGATAACAATGAAATAATGAACTTGACACCAAGAATGTTCAGTGAGGTGGAGTACAGGATAACAAAAAGAGTAAACAAAGATGTAAAAGCAGTAAACGTGGATATACACAATAATGTTTTCATAAGGAGAAAACGGTAAGTAATAAATAGTTATTGATTTCTAGACTAATAAGAAAATACTTTTTATGAGCTTTCAGTATTATCTACTATTCTCAATATGGTTTAGTTTTTTTTTTCAAAGCTATCACTAATTTATTGTAACCTTTACGTTAATTTATAACCTTCTTTATGTATAGGTACCAAAAATTGAAATAACTACTCTCATTTGTCAATTCATATATACCTAAAATTAATTGCTTCTTGATATATCCTTTCATAGCATGTATCGATAACGAGTGCGTAAAAAACATAGCTTTGAAATGAGCGCGAAAAATTATAAAGGTATCACTTCGCCATTGCCACTTTCCTAATTGAGCTTTACAAGTGTTGCGCGGGTTTTCCGCACCGTTCACGGTGATGAGTGGAGAAGGACAGGGCTCGAACAACGAAATGAAACGGAACGAAACGGCGTTTTTTGCAAATGGAAACAAAACCTCAACGAAATTAATCAAATTTTGAATGTGTTTCGTTTCTTCGCAGATATGTAAAAAATTATCATTATTTACTTTTTTTGGTCCTGTATTTGACCATTATTGTTGAAGACTGATGGTTAAAGCATACTTTTCTCGTTTTCTTTTTCTGTGGGTTGATTATTCGTATTATGTAAAATTGTAATTTTTGTACACACGTGCGCTAGAAAAGAGAAAAGACTTTTAAATTTGTTGAGGTGTACTTTACTCCTCTACCGTTTCTATTTTCTGATCTTAAAAAAAATTAATAATATTGAAAAAGAATTGAGGTAGTCTTCAATACGAGCTGTCGAACTACTACAGAGATAATAAAAGTGTTACGCGTAGAATTTAAAAAAAAAAAAGCAAGAAACGAAACCACAGGTGGTCTGGCTATTTAGGGCGCACCGGGAAATTTGAGAATTAAAAGGCACTTCGCTTTTTTTGTTTACTGTTTTTTTTTAAGGGGTTTTGCAGCAAGGAGACGTAATTGCCAATTTTTTGCTTTTTTTTTTTTGCTTCAACTCATTTGACACCTATGTTGATACACTATGCGCCCAAGTGATTCGGGTATAATTGGCGAAAAAATCTCTATTTTTATTACCTATTAAAAATTGATTTTTCAAATACAAAGAATCTGTAATGCAGTTGAAATTAATTTATCAGTCTTAAAATTCATAAACTTAGGAAGCTGAAATTTGAATATGTTGGTGTCCGTGACTCACTTTTTCATTTGAGATCAAAAACAAAAAATTTGAGTTATTTGCCCCTTCTCCACTTTCTCTCAAAGTTTGAGTGATCCGTCAATTTTATCGAAAAATCAAAAAAGTAATTTTTCGCAATTTCAAGAAAAGTGTCTCATCACATTTTGAGGGAATTTCATGAATATCCCCCAACACTAGGCGTGGGAAAAAATATATGTACCAAAAATTTTAACATTCACCAGAAGTTTTCAAATGTTCTGAAACGCAAACATTTGAAGACCCCACCCTCCCCCAACCACCTTAAGGAGGTAGGCTGTAATCATTATCACTTTTAAGTTGAAAACTCCACTAAAAAGAAAAAATAAAATAAAAATAACAAATCAAAAATGTAAAATGTCTATACTCCAAATCAGCTTAAAAAATCAAAAAATATAAAATTATAAAACAAGTATAATAAAAATATGGTTTAAAAAAATAGAACAAAATCAACCTACTAAAAATACAACAAACTCCTTAACTCTTTACTTTTTTGGCACAATTTTGTTATCACCATTCACCATTGCTTTCAGTGGTAAACTCCCTTTCTAATAATGAGTGGCAATTTTCAAAATGAGCACTGGCCCTTTTCCAGTATCCCGGGTAGCCAGTCCGCCAGTGAAAGAAACGAAACAAAACGAAACGAAACATAATAATGTTGAACTGAAAATGAGAAATGGAATGGGAATGTAAAGGAACGCGTTCCGTTTCTAAGAACCCTGGCCCTACTACCGCCAACACCTTCTATAGTAAAAGACTTTACGAGGGAACCTCACTAAGTGCCAGACACCGCCCCGATCAGACTGATATTGTGCCTGTGTGTAGTAGGGTATGCAACAACTTCAACACCACATACCTTTTTTCTGAAACGAGCCTAGTTTTTAAAATTCAGTGCTGTCAAGTTGAAAATTTTTATACGTAAATACATTCAAGGTGATTCTAAAAATTTTTCTGAATTACTTTGTGAGATTAACAGTTGCTAAAACAGGTCGAGAGGTCATCCATGCGCACATATGACATAAGTGTATATGGAAGAAAAATTAATGTACCTTCAGTTTTTTACATATATATATATATATACGTGTAAACGGTATCAATTTGCATCCAAAAAAGAATTTCATAACGACAATCTACCTCCGTTTGGCCAATTTACCTCCGATTTCGGAGGCACTTTGGCATTCATGTGTATATGATGTTAGTTGACCAAATAGCATACTCATAGGGCTGTAGGCAGTTTTTAAGCTGGAGGTAATTTCGACCCCTTTACCAAAATTATATACATCCAGTTTGCATAAGGGTATCACCAGACAGCGCCACCGTCGAAAACGTATGGGTAACCGATGTTTTAATTTGCTTCCGCGTATATCACCCAGATTAAAGATTTTTTCAAAAAGAAAATGCTTCCTATTTCTGACAACCGCGCACGGATGCACAATAAAGGTTTATGTACCAATAATATTTAATACGGAGGCAAATTAGGAATTTGTATGCGATATACTGTGAATAATTAGTATTACATTTTTTTGATAAAGAAACAAAGATTGGTACAGTTTGATGAATGTAATATCCTATCTATGACAGGTAAGTACCATTGAAATAAGACATTAAATTCGTTCAAACTATACTATTTCCGTATCTTTTATAAATTTTTGTTTAGGAATGAGGAGGAGGTAGGTACCTAACTACCTACCACAAATGTGTCATTTTGAATAAGATTACCGCGATCGAAAATTGATGACAGCGACAGTCTGATGCTCATAGCAATCATTGGTAAGTAATTATAAAATTTAGTTTCTTAACGAGATGGAGCTCACGTATTGAATTTAAAAATAAAGGTTACGCGTTAAGTTTTTGAGCGGTTATTAACAATGCAGTTTTGTAGTTTAGGAATAATTATAATCAGGTTTGTTACATTTGAGCATTGTTTTCCAAAAACCGTAAAAATATTGATGAAACGTATTTGATTCGTGCTTAAGAAAAAAATTATTACTAATTAAAACAGATCACGTAATTTTTTTTTGTTTTAGGAGTAAGATTTGTAGGTACCTGCCACAAAACTGTCAAAAAAAATTACGATGCAGCCAATAAGATACTATCGAAAACGGATGAGCAAATGGAGTTCAATATAATAATCATTGGTAAGTAACTACAAGGTTTAGTTTCCTCAAGAGATATAGTTTACCAATGAAATTAAAGCTAACACGTCGAGCTTTTAAGATTTATCAACCATGTAGTTTTAAAATCAAAGAAATTCATGTCGTACTAGCGCGCCTGCTTACCAAAAAAAAAGCTTAAGGAAAAAAACTTTTATTCTAAAAAATGCTTTTTACTGCTCATGTTTTAAAACTATTTTTAAAAAATCAGTAAAAAAATACTTAACAATAAAACGAATTTGGTTGGTAATATAAGAGAAAAAATACTTATTACCAATATGTAAACTTTTAAAAAAAATTATCGATATAAATGAAACAGGAAAAAAACTTTTATTCTAAAAAATGCTTTTGACTGCTCATGTTTTAAAACTGTTTTTAAAAAATCAGTAAAAAAATACTTAACAATAAAACGAATTTGGTTGGTAGTATAAGAGAAAAAATACTTATTACCAATATGTAAACTTTTAAAAAAAATTATCGATATAAATGAAACAAATGTTTAGGTCTAGAACGCTCTTTCAAAGGTATTTTCATTACTTCTTCTTCTGTTCATTGAAAATAAAAGCTTTGATCTTCACCCAATCCTTATTTTTAATAAGTTCAGAATTTTTATTTTTGAACTCTTCTGTCTCCTCTTTTCGCAGTGGCTCTCCGCTTTTTATTTTCTTTGCAAAATATTTTAGGGCGCATTTTTTTTGAGGCTCAGTCCATCTTTCTCGAATCACTTTTGGCTTCTTCCGAGCTGCTGATGGTGCTGAAAAAAATTTGAAATTGCAATTTTGGCCAATAGTAACCCAATATACCTACCTATAAAAACTTGAACATACCTTCATCTTCACTATCTGACGAGCTTTCTTCCCTTCTATTAGACTTTTTCTTCTTATTTGGTTTCTTCAAAGTTGCCAATGGTGCTGGAAAAAAATTGAAATTGCAATTCTGACCAACAGTAACCTTCTAACCTAATATACCTACCTATAAAAACTTGAACATACCTTCATCTTTACTATCTGACGAGCTTTCTTCTTCTCTATAAGATATTCTAAAAAATAAGTTATTAAATGCAATTATGTAATACTTACTGGCTAAGTTGACTAATAAATTTGCTCGTTCACTCATAATTGCAATTTATATTAAAATAAAAATCATCAGGGCATAGAACTTCAACATGAAAATTAAAAATGCACGTGCACGCAACTTTGTCTGTTTCAGAACAAGAACCGATAGGTCACGGTTACATGCCCACGCGAGAATACATAGTTGTGATCAAAACAATCAACGCACTTCAACTGTCTGAAAACACTTGCAAATAATTGGCAACGCTGCTGGAAGCATTTTCAACGGAGGTTTGTCCAGACATGTATAATCGGAAGCAAATTAAACGCGTGCACATACTGGAGGCATATTCCTATTTGTGTTCATATATTCAATAAAATGTATACCTGAAAATTTTGATTCTTTTACCCCTCGATAGATCGCGTTGATCAGTAAAGTTTATTTTTCACTAATATGCGAACAATATTCGGAAAAAATTATTTTGAAGGCCGGAGGCAAATTGCTCCAATGGGTGTACCGGATGCAAATTGATATCACAGGTAGATATATATATATACACACTATGTCTAACTGATTTTAACACCCCTAAGCGCTAAATTCTCTTCACCCACAAAGAGTATAGAGTATTTATAATGACTGGTCTAGGTTCTAATTGGTTATACGTCACGCCTGTAACAACCAATCAACAAGTTGGAATGTTATAAATTTACCTCGACTAACTCATAAAATAAAAACACAAATCGGCTGATGATTCAAATCACAAACGAATTTTAGTCGTTCCCTGAAAACTGAACGATATTATTTAGGAAAGTAGAAATGAAACTACCTACATTTTATCACATTCTAGCGTTATGATTGGTCATTACGCACGTAACATATGACCAATTAGAACCTAGACCAGTCATTATAAATACTCTATTCATTATTTCATTTCTTTTCATTTCTTTTCAATGGAATTAAATTAGGTGATTAACAAATAAATAATTGTTTCTTTATTATTTCAATCCATAATTTACAAGATTATGAATGTTTTTAAACTTTCGACGTTTCATTCTAATTAATTTTGCTACACTGATTTTGGAAGAAATGAATTTAAATGAATTAAATAACCAGTAAAAAATTATTAAAAAATCATAGAATTCAAGTTATAAAAGTCTTAAATTATTCATTATGCCATGATGAAATCAAACAAAATAAAATAGGTGATATTTTTTTTATGAAATGGAATTTGGCGCTCAGGGGTGTTAAAATCAGTTAGACACAGATTTAATTCCGAATGCTTCGAATTTTGTTTATGCATATGTTAATAAGTAACCCATAATTCGTTTTATACAAGATTCAAGGATCGAACTTGAGCATCATATTATATACAGTGATTAGTGTTTTTAATTTACCACGCTCTGATCCCGCGATGACCGTGCCTGGTGTGTGGCCTCCTGTTTACTAATTTTCTTTCCAATTCCAACATAGACCGCGTCCTCGTTTCGTAACTCTTCTGACGTGAGCTCCATTCCAGTCCACATCTGTTTAACGTTGGGATTCGTTTTGTTTTCCAACTGGACACGGATGTGCCGATTGGCTTTATAGAGTATTTATAATGACTGGTCTACGTTCTAATTGGTCATATGTTACGTGCGTAATGACCAATCATAACGCTAGAATGTGATAAAATGTAGGTAGTTTCATTTCTACTTTCCTAAATAATATCGTTCAGTTTTCAGGGAACGACTAAAATTCGTTTGTGATTTGAATCATCAGCCGATTTGTGTTTTTATTTTATGAGTTAGTCGAGGTAAATTTATAACATTCCAACTTGTTGATTGGTTGTTACAGGCGTGACGTATGACCAATTAGAACCTAGACCAGTCATTATAAATACTCTATTACTCAGAAAAACTTATTTAAATTTTGAAATCCAAATTTGGGCACTTCGATTTTGTTGTTGCTTTCCCGGAAAATCTCATGTTTTGAAATTTGATAATTTTGTTTTCATAACGCGGCCTTTACGCGTGAGTAATGGGTTTATTGAATTTTGTCTGTTATTATTTTGTTCCTGACCTATCTAATTTTTATGTTTATTTACCATTTCCGTTTTTGTATTATTATTGGTATTTAAAGAATTTTATTATTGTTTTTCAGTGATCTACCACATGGTCATATTTTGTTCACAACAGTTTTATTATTGGGATACCGGATAGGTACCCATGTTTTGGGGTTCTCCCAATCTGTGGCTTTTCAAGCTCACGAGTCTTCGCGGCCAAAACTTCACTCGTGGCTCTACGTTGGGCACCAATTTTAAATTATGCGGTGTTAGTCCCCATTGTACCAATTAACCACATAACCCACCTCGCCATGCAGAGGCGAGATGTAGGATTAACCATGGTTTAGTAAGGTGGGCGATTGAATGAAATTAAACGAGGAAACAATTGATGACATTTATTGAAAGGACTAAAACTAGGCAAACAAATCACGAGCCACCACGGATGAGGTTAAGTTACAATACCACTTAACTCGCGATCACAGGTAGGCTTCAAGGTAGCTGGTCTACCTCGATTTATCCACCACAATGTAAAAATTCGGAGATGAAAAATAAATACAGTTATCAAAATATCATATACACGATTCAATAGGTAACAGCACGATTGCTAGAACGAAGATGATTTTGAGAATAGATGTAACTCGGTCGAAAGCTCACAAAATAATTCAAATAGCAATACACGTGTACGATTGTATCACCCTGTCTCGGTATATCGCCTGGCGTACTTTCCCAGTTATTCTTTATTTGAATTCTACAGGCTCGGAAAAACCTTATCTTCGGATGTAGTATACACGAAATAGTGTGATTCCTATTTTATCCGACATGCAGATGGGATTTTGAAAGAAACCTGGAGGGGCGGTCATTCTGACTTCAAAGTACTTGCTTGCCAATGAGAATCTTTGTAATTATTTTTGCATAGTATCACTCTATGATATTAAAATTGAAATTTTACCAAAAAAGTGAAATGGCAGAGTTATTGTTTCTCTGTTTGTTACCTGGGTCTTGGATCAAGCTATAGTACCTTCACAACACAAAGGACCCCTGCTGTGTGAATAAGCTGGGAAAAGGACGGAGGTAATAAAATTTAATGACCCTTGTCGTTGCAAAATTTTACGACCCTTGCAGCGAAAGCCTACCTGTATTTTGTTTATTGTTCTTCAGTAATAAAATTTAAAATGACCCTTGCTGTTGTAAAATTTTACGACCCTTGCGGTGAAAGCCTACCTGCATTTAGTTTATTGTTCTTCAGTAATAAAATTTAAAATGACCCTTGCTGTTGTAAAATTTTATGACCCTTGAGGTGAAAGCTTATCTCCATTTAGTTTATTGTTCTTCTGTGGGTAAATTGGTCATTTATGGCCTGACCTGGGTAAGGGTGTCTTTGGCCTTATCTGGGGATGTTAGATGAGATGGAGTTTGAGAAGGGGTAGTTCTTAGCTTATATATAAAAACTCTAGAGCATACTCCATTCAGTTGTGGTGGTATTAGTATCGCGAAAGGTGAAGACCACTGCAATTTGTTAGGCTTATTGTCTGTATTAATTAATACATTATCGGCTTACTGTACGTATCAGTATTACTGGCTTACTGTCCATATCAGTATTTTTGTCAGGCTTATTGTCTGTATTAATTAATACATTATCGGCTTACTGTCCATATCAGTATTTTTGTCAGGCTTATTGTCTGTATTAATTAATACATTATCGGCTTACTGTACGTATCAGTATTACTAGCTTACTGTCCATATCAGTATTTTTATCAGGCTTATTGTCTGTATTAATTAATACATTATCGGCTTACTGTACGTATATCAGTATTATTGGCTTACTGTCCATATCAGTCTCTATTATCTATACTTGACATTAAAAAAAAAAAACAAATATATCCATAAAACGAAAAGATATATGCTGAAATACCAGGTTATTATAGATGGGATATACGATATAGAACATAGATCAAACAAAAAAACCGTATTCAAGTTGTTTAACATATGGTATAGATGTAGAACGTTTCCATATGAAATTATTAATAACTAAAATAAAGGGTGTAACATCTTATCAAGAAATAAGAACAATAGACGGTCATTTATACGAAACTTTCGAGAAGCTGCTATGCAAGCTGGTCTATCATGCCATAGTCTTGAGGCAGAAGAGCTTATGAATGAAGCAGCAAATATAATGATGCCCAAAAAATTACGAAATTTTTTTACTTTGTATTTAATAGGTGAAATGCCGTCAAACATCTTAGATTTATAGAATAAATATAAATTACAAATTACTAATGATTTTCAAGGAGATGAATTTAATACAGAGCAGCAAGTACTACAATGCATACAAAATAACCTTCAAAATGAAGGATTAAGCCTTCAAATTTTTAGTTTACTTAATCCTGAAATTGAAATACTCGATGAAAATGTTCAACAACAATCTTTATCTGATGGTATTAATATTCATGAAATGATGAACGACATTGAATTTTAAACAGAAACAAATTTTCGAAGAAATAATTTGTAATATAAATATAACTACAAAAAGATGCTATTATATCAATGGACCCAGTGATAGCGGTAAAACATATTTATACAATTATTGTATAATTACCTCACATCTCTAGGACTACATGTGGTAGCGGTAGCGTGGACTGGTATTGCCTCTATATTGCTTCTTAATGGTACAACTGCTCATAAAATGTTAAATTTACCTTTAAATATAAGTGAAAGTGATGCAGTATGTAATTTGAATAAAACCCAAAAAGAGAAACTATTTTCTATTGATGTTATTATTTGGGACGAAGCATCTATGATACCTAAAGCAGCATTAGAAATCATTGATCGAACTTTACGAGATTTAATCGAAACGAACTTACCATTTCGTGGCAAGTGTGTAATATTGGGCGGAGATTTTCGACAAATTATGCCGGTAGTAAAACGATCAAGTAAAAATCAAATAATCAACAATATAATTAAAAATTCATATTTGTGGTAATCTTTTATAATCTGTATTTCAAGTCTCAATATGAGGACAAATGGCGATGCTGAATTTTCTAACTGACTGTTAAAAATTGGAAATGGCCACATTCCAAAAATTTCTATCGAATATTCAATGAGGTGTTGCAACTTAATTACTACAATGTATGAAGATAAAAAAAGAGGTACTTCGTACCTTAAGATTGAGTAGGTATTTCACACCCTACTACTACAGTTTAGGAAAAGCAGCGATATATCTGCATATCACCGTTGTTGAGATCTTAGTGAGCCAAATATAGAAACGTATTTACTGATATATATAAGAACTTCTTAGTATACTATATTTTTTAATTCATCATTTGTTGACTGATTACTAAACTGTAATACAAATGTGAAATTAAATTTTATCATTTTATTATATTAAGGAGCCAGGTATAATCTAATAATTTAGATGAACATTTTCTTACTGGACCTCAGCATCTTAATTTCAGTATCGTAGATTGAAGAGTAATACAAGCAAGAAAACAATTACTTTTTCTGTTTCTTCTTGGGGACGGGTTTTAGAACAACAAATTCCAAAGCAAGCTTGAATAAATGAAACAAACACTAACAATGCATAATTACTCAATTTTTTAGAAGTTTAAAGAACTTCATAGTAAACTATATTTTTTAATTCATCATTTATTAATGGAATATTTATTTTTTTTATTTGTCATTTAGAGGTATTTAAGGAATATTACCTTTTTTACTACCAGTCAATATTTCTATAATTAGAATTCGTTTATAGATCTTTCGTACAATAAGGCGTGTACCATTACAAAGACCAGATGATATCGATAAATTTCTTATTAACATTACCACAACGCTTATCACCACCTGGAAATATATTTACTATTTAGTTATTGATTTTATTTACATCATTATTACGAACTGCTAAAATAGCTTTCTTTGATAAAGCTTCATCATCAAATCCATCTTCATACATTGTAGTAATTAAGTTGCAACACCTCATTGAATATTCGATAGAAATTTTTGGAATGTGGCCATTTCCAATTTTTAACAGTCAGTTAGAAAATTCAGCATCGCCATTTGTCCTCATATTGAGACTTGAAATACAGATTATAAAAGATTACCACAAATATGAATTTTTAATTATATTGTTGATTATTTGATTTTTACTTGATCGTTTTACTACCGGCATAATTTGTCGAAAATCTCCGCCCAATATTACACACTTGCCACGAAATGGTAAGTTCGTTTCGATTAAATCTCGTAAAGTTCGATCAATGATTTCTAATGCTGCTTTAGGTATCATAGATGCTTCGTCCCAAATAATAACATCAATAGAAAATAGTTTCTCTTTTTGGGTTTTATTCAAATTACATACTGCATCACTTTCACTTATATTTAAAGGTAAATTTAACATTTTATGAGCAGTTGTACCATTAAGAAGCAATATAGAGGCAATACCAGTCCACGCTACCGCTACCACATGTAGTCCTAGAGATGTGAGGTAATTATACAATAATTGTATAAATATGTTTTACCGCTATCACTGGGTCCATCGATATAATAGCATCTTTTTGTAGTTATATTTATATTACAAATTATTTCTTTAAAAATTTAAAAAGTTTGTCGTTCATATATACCTATATACTAGGTGACAACTTGATTCGAGCACTCAAGTGAAAAAATTAGCTAAAAGGTGAAAAAATTCAAAACAAATATGCATTTTTGACAACGAAAGTATAAATTAAAATTTTGCATTTCATTGATAAATACTTTTAAGCATTAAATAAATATTATTTATCCCATTTATTCTTGCCTACATTATTCAAATACATAATTTATTTCTATCGGGAAAAGATTTTTGCGCTTGGGGTGCTCGAATCAAGCAGTTACCCGGTTTATAAATATATTAGTTTCTAAACATAGACTTTTTTTGAATTATCATTTTCTGTTCGAAGAACAAGTAATGGGGTTGGGCCGCGAAGCGGCCAGGGGCGGAGCCCCTAGTCAAACTTTAAAATGCATTTTTCTCAAAAAGTGGGAAAAGTGACTTGTCTGCTTCTTTCCCTTTACCCTTCATTTATACCTACACATTAAATAAGAGAATTAAAAAATTAATTTAATTCAATGTTATTGGATTTTAAATTTCATATAGGCCGGCGACTGGTTACACTGGGTTAGAAGATAAAATTGAAATTACTGAAGTGAAAAAAGTCTTATATACTTTGGATAAACCAAGGCTTTTTTCAATAACATCAAATGAAATCAAAAGCATCGAGGACGATACGTTTAATCACATGAGCAATCTAATGGAACTGTGAGTAATAATTACTTACTAACTTCCAGACTAATGAAAAAATATTATATTCAACTCACGTACGTAATGTAATAATTATTCAAGCGCTTTCACACGCATAATATAGGGTCTTATTGGCAACTCATTAAAGAGGGAATAATGACTTTTTATAAGGGAATAATGACCTACATAGGGAATAATGAGATTATTATAAGTAACAATAATGTGTACAGTCCGCGAGATGTTTATTGGTTTACTGGACCGCCTGTTCGTGTACTCTTTCGTATTCTTAAATTTATTCAGTTTTTTTAGAAGTTCTAGCATAACTACGAGATGAGTTGAATAAAAGAGTATACGCGACTCGAGAGTGATGTGCTTGATTATTAACTCGTGCGATACAACTCTCGCCTACGACTCATGCTGTAACTTCCATACTCGTTTATATTCATCACATTATTCCCTTGTTGCGTAATACACTATTATTGAACGCTTGGAGTATAACTATAGTCAATATCAGTGGCGTATCCAGAATGATGGTCAAGTGGGGTCCAGCAAAATTTTCGAATATAAAAATTGGTTAGGTAGGCTCAAAATTTTGCGATTTTATTACTATTGATTATTTGCATATTACATTTTCGTTGTTCCTTACTTGTATATGGCAAAAATACTATTTTTGAAATCGCCAAGGGCGGTCCAGACCCCCTGGACCCCCCTTAAATACGCCACTGGTCAATATTAGTTGTTTTTTTCAAAGCTAGTACCATTTTATTGCAACCATTATGTTTGTTCACCTGCAACCTTTTTATGTGTTGCTAGGTACCTGAAATTGAAATAACTATTCTCATTTGTTGATTTACAGATAATTTAATCTCAATGCGAAACATTTTTATTCAAAATTTCTAGAGACTTCTCAGCCATAAACTTGTAATTTTCAAAAATCTGTAATCTGTCTTTTGGAAAGGTATGGTGTGCTCATCAGAGATGGCAAAATTCGTGCATTCAAAAAATCGTGCGCGCTGCTTGGACATTTACGCGCATGTGCTCGTACAGGTGCGCATATTTGTTTAAATAAAATGCTACCATATAGCCGATCTCGGCCTTGAATGGAATCGATGCATTCTCTGGACTAATAATATTTTTAAAACTCGACATTTTTCTGACTTTACTAATGATATCAAACAAGATGATGAGCTAAGTAACGAATAACGAACATTAGTTTATTTTTATAAGAAGTAGTAGTATTTCATTTTGTAATTTTTTTTCAGCAAACGCAAATCGGTCTGAGGCATGCGCGTATTTACTGAGCATGCTCCATCCAGCAAATCCTCTTGCCATCTCTGGGTGTGCTCAATGAGACTCCTGGAAGAACACTCGCATTAGCTCAATATAAATTAATTCAGAAATTTCATTATAATTATAAATAACACAAACTCGCAAATACCTATGCAAGGCACGATAATCACGTAAACCTTAAATGCGTTTCAAACTTAAATCCAGTTCAATTCTCATCCCTTCCCTAGATTTGAGATCTCTTTTATAGCAGATAA
>VFXL01000124.1:0-21808 GCA_009761765.1 Phenacoccus solenopsis | reverse complement strand
TACGACTACGTATTTTAAATTTACAAAAATGTCGGGAATTATTCCCTACCTACCTAGGTCCACAGCGATAAATCGCCGCGAGACCTTTCGACGTATTTTATATTTTTCCCCTACCTATGCGTCTACAGCGATAAATCGCCGCAAGACCCTATGACGTATTTTAAGATTGTGGCAAACAGCGATATATCGCCGCGCTGCCGAATGTAGGAAAGGAAATAAACTACCAAAAAAAAGTAACGAAAACTTATATTCTTTTCTTCTGTTGGTTGGCTACAGCGTTCGATCGCCGCGGCTGACATGAACTGCGAGAGTAATTCCGCGCTCGCGCCTGTATATATAGTTGTACAATTTGGTAGCCACATATTATTTTATTAAAACAATAGGAAATTAATTGGAGTTTAATTTTTATAACCAAATATTTTCTTAGGTGCGAGCGCGGAATTTACAAATTAAATTCGCGAGCGTGGGAATTATAAAAGTGATTTAAATTTTGATTAATTAATGAAAGGTGATTCGGTGTTGCTACATAATTTGCCCCTGCAGCGTTTTAGGGTTTGAGAAATACAAAACGGTGCATAAGTGAACTGAGAACACAGAATCATTAGGAGAACAAAAAAGAAAGATAAAGAATTCAAGAACAAAAAAAAACAGATGAATAAACTCATATTAAGAAATAAAGTAAAGAAAAAGTGAATAAGGAGAAAAGTAACATAATAATAAAGGTTAAAGAATTAATACAAGTATCATATTAAGAATAAACAAAAGGGAAGAAAGGATATGAAGAAAAAAGTGTTAGTTTGTGAGCATTCTTCTTTTTATTTGATACTGCCTCCGATGTTTCTGTCGAGAATTTCTTCCCCGTTTGCGTGTTCCTTTGTATAGGACGACCGGTTTATATAACCCATTTTCCTCCGCGATTCGAGCATACTCTCGGTCGAACTCATCATCTTGACGATTCATGCATAAGCCGAGCAATTCGGTAAGTTGCTCGTCTATGGCATCTTCTTCCTCGGACTCTAGTAAATCGGAGGAGTCGTCTTTCAGAGAATTGAATTTTTCGCGCATTTTTTTTCCCTCTTCGACCATGCTTGCGCAGATGTTAAATGAGTCTTCGAAGAATGTGCCCTTTAGCATTAAGGTTGGGCATATATCGCAAATCCTTGAGTCTTTACAATGGAAACACGGAAAGCATTCTGGTTTCTTAGCGGACATTTTTAGTACTAAAATAGGTTAAATGGAAAAAAAATGCTCGTTTAATACTTATTATTATTATTATTTTTTGTTTTTATTTTATTATCATTATTTTTAATTATTTATATATTTATATTTATACATTATAGATATACTTTTAAGTTGCAATTTTAATCTTCTAGGTTAGAGGGTTTCTCAGACTGAATTATACATTTTCTCATCTGACGAACGTTAACAGTCAATTTGATATCTGGATTATTTAAGCACTGTATTCGATATAAATTAGGATGTAATCGTTTAATAACCGTATAAGGTCCCGTGTATTTTGGTGCTAATTTTTTAGAAAATCGTTTAGTTTTATTCGACTGTACATGATTGATAAGTTTAATGGTATCATATACTTCATATTGGGTTGTTTTAACGTTTTCTTTATTGAATTTAATATCATTATCGAGATGCGTAAAGAAATTAAGTACCGTTAAATAGCGTTCGTAGACAGAGCGACAATATTTCGGGTCATTTTTCAATTGTTCCAAGTTGGGTGTTTCTGATTCCATTTGCTCAAGAATCTCAGACTGTTGATTTCTTAAAATATTTTGAGCTAGTTTATCGGCCTGCATGTTGGCATAGTCGTTAGAGTGACCCTCAACATAGTCGAGTTTGAAAGCTTCAGGTTTAGAGGAGAGTTCTTTTAGAATTTTCCAATACTCTATATTTTCTATAATTTTCCGGTCAGTTTTTTTCCAGTCATTTGCTATCCAGTTTGAGAGGTGTTTGTTAAAATTGTCGACCAAATACATGGAGTCGGAGACGATATGTATTTTTTTAACACCTATGCATAATAGTATGCGTAAGGCTATGATAGCTGCGTATAATTCTGCAATATTATTAGTAACCAAAGGTAGATTTAATAGGGAGGCATAATTTAATGTCGAATTATCAGCAAAATATATACCAATGCTGGCAATCGCATCAGGGTTCCCATTCTTGAAACAGGCACCATCACAGTATGCTAGTACATATCCTTCTTCATCTAATAAAGTATTTTCATTAATCTGTTCATCATTCCATTTGATATCAGTGTTCTCAGGGAGGGTTTCTTTTTCTATCAATTGTTTAATTTGGTTATTTGTGTTTGTACGAGAAGCAATGACTAACTTTTTTAAGGACTCATATTTTTGAAGAAATTTTATATTAGGTGACAACATATGAATGTGTGCGAGGTCGGTGAAAGGGGTCTCTTGTTCCGAAACACCTATAATCTGATTTGGTGCGAGGCCAGTCCTCGAATTGGGTAGTTCATTAATCGAGTTTTGAATACTAGCAAGTGCGACACTCCAAGCTCGATGTGAAGACTGTTGATTATTTTTACGTCTCTCTTCTGTGTCAAGAATATAAATTCGTAGCATTACGCCTATTTCTCGCATTAATCGCTCAACAGGCGAAGATTGAGGATTATAAGCCGTTATAGTACGAGGTGTGATGCCTAATTGTCTGGTTCTATCTTGCCAAATATGGCTTCTAAATTGTGGACCGTTGTCAGTTAACACAGAGACCAGTTCGATATCTAAAGCCAAAAATTCGTTGTAGACTATTTTGAGTTTGTTGAAATAATTTTCAGCAGTAGTATTTTTTAAAGCGAATAACCTAACATAACCTGAAAAAAGATCTCGAAAAACTAAAATCGCGACTACACCACCACGCGATTCTGGCAAGGGGCCGTATTGATCAACCGAAATTATTTCACCAACATAATTAGCGGTGACATGAGCTGGTTCAGGTGTGATTTTCTGATTAGAAGCTTTACTTTTAATGCACTGCAAGCATGTAGAAAGGATTTTAGTGATCAATCGTTCCATATTATTAAACCAGAAGTAACGCAAGACGACTTGAGTTAACCTTCTAGGTCCCGGGTGTCCATAATAAGCATGTAGGTAAGTTACGACGTCTCTAATTAAGTAATAGGGAAGGACAGGTAGAATAGAGTTATCCTGGAGTTTTCGAAGAATAATATCGTCACGATAACAATATTTCGAGTCAACTTTTTCATAACGTTTTGTCTCTTTCTCTTTGGAGAGTAAAACATTACGTATTGTGTTAATCTGTTCATCTGACTGTTGATAGAAGTGTAAGTTAGCAAGTGATTCATAAAGTGTATCGGACATTCTAATCCCAAAATAAGATATTTTCAAGATATTGTTTTCAAGTGGAGGGGTTATTTGATACATAGGCACCAGTGTACTATGTGCGTCAATTATTTCGTTGATGACTATTTGATGATCCGTGATTAACTCTGGTGAAAATTCGGTTATACAAATTTCGTATTTTGGATATCGTAATAGATCCAAGTAGTGTGAATTTGGTAGAGCATCAAAGCGAATTTGAAATTGCCTAATAATGGTGTACCACCAAGATGCCCTTTTATGATAATAGCAAATTTCATTATATTTATGAAGAAGTAATTCATACGACTCAGGTAAATACACTGTATTTCCCAATAAGTAATTACGAAGTTTTTTCAATGCTGTATATACTAAGAAGATTCGTTTCTCAATTGAAGTGTAATTATATTCATTTGGTTTTAGTTTTTTCGAGAAGAAGAGTATTATGTTTTCTCCATATTCGTCATTGAATTGCGTTAGAGCTAGGTGAAATATTTTCTCGTTTGGGTTAACGGCTAAGTATAAGTTATATGGAAGGTTTTTTGAACATTTCATTATTCGGGTTGGCTCACAAAATAGACGTTTGATTTCATTATAAGCTTCTTGTTCCACTTGAGTCCAGCGCATTTTTACATTAGGAGAGACCAAGGCCTGAATCGGTTCGATGATTGATGCGTAGTTAGGTATGAAACGTTCATAAAAACGTGTGAAGCCAATTAATTCCTGTATGGCTTTTTGTGAATTGGGTCTTAGTTGACCTTTTTTAGGGTCATTATATTTACTTTCATATTGTTCGAAAAAAGAGAATTTTTTCTCGTCTTTATATATGAAATTCTGATCGATTACGTATCCTAAATATTTTAATTTGGGGCTAAACAATATAGTTTTTTCTAAGTTTAGCTTCATCCCAGATTTAAGTATTTCGGCAAGAGTTATTTCGACATTTTGTACGGCTTCTTCGAAAGTTCTTCCTGCGACTATCACATCATCAACGTATGATCCTATTCGGTCTCCTTTTATAGGTTCTAGGATTTGATGTATTGCCTGGTTAAAAAATGAAGGTGCTACCTTAATTCCGAAAGGTACTCTCTTGAATTCATAAACTGCCCCTTCGAACTTGAAAGCTGTGTATTGATACGAATTTGGCTCTAACTCGAGTTGATAAAAGCCCTCGCGGAAATCAAAGAGAGAGTAATATTTACACCCTTGAGTAGTGTCAATTAACTCCAAAATATCGGGTACTTCAAAGTGTTCATCGTAAGATGCCTTGTTAACTGGTTCTCCATCAATACAGGGACGAACACTACCGTTGGGTTTTATAACTATTTTTAAGGGGTTAATATATGGTGAGTTCGAGGGTTGAATGATTCCTTGTTTTTCCATTTCTTTGATTTTATCCCTGGTCGCAGCCCTTAATGCCTTCGGAACAGGGTAGTCTTTTTTGTGCCAAGGTTCACAAGGTTTGAGATTTATTTTGAATTTTTTATATTCGAATTTACCTAAAGTGGGTTGGAAAACATCACAATATTTTCGTAGACGTGAGAAGGCATATTCGGCTTCTTCTGGTGTAAGATCATTACTCTGTACTCTTTGGTTCAGTTTTCCATATAAGTACTGTTCTTCGAGAGTATTGTTTTCAGGTATAGGTGGAGAAATTCCAGTATATATTACGAACATCGTATACGAATTATATGACGTGTGGATAATACCTATCTTGACTTTTGATTCATTAAATATTAAAGGTGTAATGACGAAATCATTTTCGAATTTCCAGGTTAATTCTCGATTATCAAGGTCAATGTTGGCTCTTTTTTTGATCAACACGTCACTTCCAATTAACATATTTGAAGGTAGATTTGGCAATACATAGGCCGGTATAATGCATGAACTTTGACCGTTAACAGTAATTGGGATCAATGCTCTTTCTTGGATATTTCCATCTAAAATGCCATTAGCCATGGTGATATGAGGAGGATTCGAAACTCGTTCAAATTTGATTGTATTTGTTTTTAATTCCCTCAGTGCATTTGCCAATTGTTCCGAAATAATCGTCAACATAGCTCCTGTATCGATTGTTAAAAGCAACTTATAGTTGTTGATTAATACTTCAATTTGTATTTCATATGCAGGTAAAAAGAATGGAGAGGAATGAGTAATATCTGTATTATTGAGATTATAAGCTGTAATTCGATTCTCTTTGTGTAACATATTGTAAGAATGAGAAATTTCTCTCTTGATCATTTCCTTAAAATTTTCCATAAATTCTAGTTTCAAGTGATAAGAGTGAGTAAACCGGTTGAACTCAAATTTTCCGTCATCTATTTCAATTATAGTAGATTTTTCCGTATTTTTATCTGATTTATTTTTAATAAAATCATTTTGTATGTCGATTACTTGGACATGTTTGAAAAGGGTGGCTGTTTTCCTAATTTCATTTTGTATCTCTATAAAGTAATTCCAGGTCTCAGTATTTTCAATATAATCCGGAGTAGGAAAGGGTAACAAGTAGACAACTTTTCTGATATTTTTGTCTAGTGTCATTTGAAAGAATTTTTGAAGGCAGATTCCGAATTGAGAGGGGGAAATTTCTGGATTTATTATGTCTGTATGTCCTAATGAAATTAACATTTCCGTATATTCTTCAGGGTCAAAATTTTCAAAAATTCGGAGCGCCTCATTAAGGGATAATTCTGTACGTAGTCCTTCAAATTGATTTTTCTTTGCTTTTGATAAGACCATAATCATTTCATAGAGGTGGGTATCTCCGTACATCAAAAATTTACCATATTTGTGTTCTAAATGTACTTTTATACGTTTCGGAAGGTTTTCAATTTTAGTTTGAAACGAAAAAATAGTATTTATGGTGATTCGCCCCTCCTTATTTGATTCGTCTTCTTTTTTCAATTCACGACTTGTTGGGTTGTTTCTATTCCTCCATCCAAAATTTCGATTAGGTCTGGGATTTCGATCGTACGCTTGACTCGACGGTTCTTCGATTTTTTCAGCTGTCTCATCCGTTGTTACAGCGTTGAGAACTTTTTCTTCATTTTTTCCAAGGCCTTTTTTCACTCCAGGGTACTGTATCTCTCTCTCAATGCACTTTCTCATTGTTTTGATGATGTCTTGGTTTGAGCAGATTTCCGAATCGTAAAAAACTGAGTGCCAAGAATGAGGTAGTTTTTGTATAATTTCATTACGAAATTCTTTTTGATCTATTGTTAATTTGTCACAGGCTTGTATTATTAGAACGAATCGTTCAACTTCTCTTTGTATCTGTTTTGGAGGTAGATTATAAAAAGTTGTTTTTCGGAATGATTCATGTACCTGTTTTTGAGAAGGTTTGTCCCAATAGTAATCGAGAAAGTATTTTTTGGCTTCATCGTATGTTTTAACTGTGTTCAAATATTCCTGGAAAGAGGGATCATTTGTCTTGATTTTGGCTTGTAAAAGTATCTTTTTTTGACGATCTGAATATGTAAAATCCTCCAAATAGTCTTCAAACGTGTTTAAAAAGGTGATAGGGTTTTGAAAATTTTTTCCAGTGAACTCTGGGACTGCATTAAATTGGACCTCAAACAATTTGGAAAAATTAGCTTCCGGCTGGACATTTTGTCGATTTTGTTGTGGGGTGCTTGGCGTGTGGATTTGTTGTGTTGGCGGGGTAAGGGTAGATGAGGGTGGTATTTGAACGTTTGGATTTACTGGCTCTATAACATATGACTCAGGTATCCGGGTATTTTCGAAAACCACTCCTTTTATTTCTCGAATTTTCGCTTCAGTATTAGCCTCGATTTCACGTTTAGTTTTGTTTAGCCAATCAGTAAATACGAGCGTTTGGGATTTGAATCGATCATCAATTTGATCAAATTTGACCGATATATCGCGAAAACTGGACACAATCGTATTTGTCAGCTCACTCAATCGAGTAGCAACATTCCCATCTTCATCTGATTCGGATGATGAATCCTTATTTTGTAACTTTTTAGTCCGTAAATTTGTAGCACGTCGTGTCTTAGTGGTAGTGGTACGAGGGGTAACGGGTGGGCGTCCTTTCTTTCTAGTGGTTACACCAACAGGGTGAGTGACCATGTTCCTTTCTTCTGATATTTGGTCATTAACCTCATCACGATTTCCTCCTCCTTCGCTATTTACGTTTTCCTCGTCGCCTAACATTTTTAGATTTTTCCAAAATTTTTGGGTTTTGATTTATAATTTGAATTTTTGTAAATCCGAACGAGATTGTTTAATTTTATTTATTATTATTATTCTTTTTTTTTTTTTAAACTGCGATTTTAATTATTTATTTTTGATAAACTTTTTAAAAACGCGATATGACTTTTTCTAGAAATTCCAAATCCTGGCAGGGTCGCCAAAAAATATGTAGTCATACGACTACGTATTTTAAATTTACAAAATGTCGGGAATTATTCCCCTACCTACCTAGGTCCACAGCGATAAATCGCCGCGAGACCTTTCGACGTATTTTATATTTTTTCCCCTACCTATGCGTCTACAGCGATAAATCGCCGCAAGACCCTATGACGTATTTTAAGATTGTGGCAAACAGCGATATATCGCCGCGCTGCCGAATGTAGGAAAGGAAATAAACTTACCAAAAAAAAATAACGAAAACTTATATTCTTTTCTTCTGTTGGTTGGCTACAGCGTTCGATCGCCGCGGCTGACATGAACTGCGAGAGTAATTCCGCGCTCGCGCCTGTATATATAGTCGTACAATTTGGTAGCCACATATTATTTTATTAAAACAATAGGAAATTAATTGGAGTTTAATTTTTATAACCAAATATTTTCTTAGGTGCGAGCGCGGAATTTACAAATTAAATTCGCGAGCGCGGGAATTATAAAAGTGATTTAAATTTTGATTAATTAATTGAAAGGTGATTCGGTGTTGCTACAACCCCCTCCCCCCCTGAAGAATGTCCTTAGTACGCTGCTGCTTGAATGTTGACTAACAAAAACAAAAAATTCCAAAAACAATTATTGTTTAATGAAATAGTTTAATGTTAAGTAAAAATCGATGTTATACCTATCAAAATTTTAAAAATTTTAATTCTCCATATTGAAATTTTTTGCTTCTTCGGTTAACTTTCCAATTCACTCAAAAAAAGTTGAAAAATTTTAACGGGGGGGGGCCACGGACTCTTGGGGCCTCTTCAAAATATTTATCCTGGCGCCCCCAAATGGCTGAGCACGCCCCTGGCCTCAAGTAGTTATAATTTGAGAAATATGTGTTCATATGATTTTTGCATGACCAGAAATACTACATTTTGTTCTAAGTTCAATAGTGCTGGGTTTTTAGACTTGGTATTGGACGTGGCCTGCAGACATGAAAAAGTTAACAATGTTATTTGTAAATCTGAACAAGTCCCAGTTAAAAACTCAGCTCCAGAAATGCGGCATGGCTGCTTACGTTTTTTTTTTTCGATCACTAACCCCACATTACATGCTTCACATGTTGGACAAACATCATATTTTGAATATCATCCATAGTTCACCAGATAAAAATTTTGAAATCTGATAATCATCACAAATGAAAAATATTTTTCAGATTAATACATATGTTTCCATTCCTTCAAATTATAAAGCAGGCAAACCATCATACGTGTGTGTAACTTGAGTAGTTCCATTTGCCATATGCAGACGGTATTATCCGAATGGAACACCCAGTATATAAAATAAATAATCAATGAAAACTATTATTTTAACGAATAAAAATATTCGCTACCACGCGTCGTACTCATAGGTTATTTTATTTTTTTGTTGACAGTTCTCAAGACAAAATGAAAGCCTCAAAAACACAAATAAAGCCATCTGTCGACCACAGAAACTGCGACGAAAATTGAATCTCCAAATATTCACGGTATCGGCGGAAAAACGTTGTTGGAATAATGGAAAAATCATTTCGTCACACAGTTGTGGATCTTTCGTCGGCTTATAAACACGACGTGAAATACATAAAGCGTTAAATGTACGAAGACACGTATGCATGAGAAAAACAACAGTTACTCATCATGAGCTGGACGTTTTTCAGCGTTAAAAATCCAGCTACTCTAGTTACCAAAAGTTACCATGCAAATTCACTTCTAATCTTCATGTCAGAAGAATTATAATTGCAGGAGATAACAAAACAGCGGTATTTCCGAGAAATGAATTTATCTTATTACGAAACGAATTCTACCGATGCATTTGTGAATTCAACGAACGACAACGATTACCTTGGTTACGAATATTGTGCTCCACAGAATGAAACTCTTGAAGAGGAAGAAAGCGAAAACGATAATATATTATTTAATTTCATCACGTATGGCATACTGCTGAACGTTATCGGTATATTCGGCATTTTCGGTAATATCATTTCCATGATCATACTATCCAGACCGCAGATGAAATCGTCAATAAACTATTTATTAATTGGTCTGGCTAGGTGCGACACCGTTTTAATTATAACGTCCATGTTGTTGTTCGGCTTGCCTTCCATATATTCGGCCACCGGATATCTATATATATATTACTATCGAGTGTACCCGCTGATTGCTCCTGTGGTTTTTCCAATCGCCATGATATCCCAAACCGTATCAGTTTATTTGACGTTAATCGTAACGTTGGAAAGATTTGTAGCGGTTTGCCATCCTTTACAGGCCAGATCGCTTTGCACCTGCGGCAGAGCTCGACTGTACGTCATATTTGTGATCATCTTTTCCGTGCTGTATAATATCACGAGATTTTGGGAAGTCGAAGTTAGAGAATGTATACATAATTATCACGAAGTATTGATATACAGAGTATATCCATCGGCGTTGAGAAATAATGGATATTATATTAAAATTTACATACATTGGATGTACCTGATATTCATGTACTTCATACCGTTCGGATTCCTTTCAGTACTAAATACTGCGATTTATAGGCAGGTTAGTGGAAACTGCATAGGTACCATTATTTTGTTTACTCTATTCATTAAGTTCATGCGACAATTTAACTAATATACGCAGCACAGGGTTGAGAAAAGCAAAGTAAGCTGAAAAAAGAGCTTTCATTAAAATTTGAACCGCACTATTTCCCATATAAATCGTGAAATATTGCGAGCTCTTATTTATATGTTTTCCTAATCTATCCACTCAATACCCATCTATGTACAGGATATACCACCTCAATCTGAACTCTTTCATGTCACACGTAAGAATACCCATGTAACACTCATTGTGTATGATACAAAAGTAGGCCAACATTTTTCTTTACTTTGTTAATTAATTATGAGTCACTTTCAAAATTTTAATCGCATCATTTAAAGTAAATAAAGATACGTTGAGTCAAAATGTATAGGGTATCGAATGTAATATTACTGACAAAAATTGGCGACAGTTGAAGGAATAGGCAAGGAAACATGCTAAACAGTATTAAGAAATTACTGGTATAATTGGTAATTTTTCAGATTTTTTTGCAAATAACTTTAAAATGCTATATTAACTGCACTACTGAAAAATTTCTTATAGACTAGTGCTTCCCTCTAACAAATAAAAAATGTCATTTAAACGACATTGAATGAGGAAAAAAGAACTTATGATGGTGTTTGCATCAAAATGCACTGAATACGATGCAATAGTACTGATGAAGAATAGTACCATAACAGATGAGGAGGGGGAGAGGGGCAGACAAATAGAGAGCAATATTGAAAAATGTTGAAAAAAAGTCACTAAAAATTTGTTATTTTTTCAAATATTTATAATAGCTTCTTAAAATACATTAACTGGAATGATGTCATTATAGTTGTTGATCTTAAGGATTATCATATTTATTACTACTGTTTTTTTTTTTTTTTTTTTTGAAAATATATCACAAAAATGAATTTTGAAGTAAATATTTCAAAAAAAAAAAATTATAATACAATTAAAAAATATATAAGCTCTTTTTTCTCATTCAAGAATGTTTAGTTGACTACTTAAGGTGTATGATACAGGGAAGGTGCCTTATTGGTGTTCATGAACAGTTTTTCCAACTTCATTTGAAAAGAGCATTTTTCTCCATTGGCCCACCATTGCCAACAATTTTTTATTGTGATACTACATTACACACTATACATAGGTAGGTATATTTTGGAGTAAACAACATATCTTTATTTACTTTGGATAATAAAGCAATATTTCAAAAGGAATATTATATTTTTCAATTTTTGCTTTTCGTCCCCTTCAACTAGTAAGTTAGGCAAACCATCATACACCAAAATAGCACTTCATTAATGATGTAAAGAACATGAGAGGTGAAATACACTATATAACCTCATTTTAAGAGGTACTGGGGAAATTAATTAAATTAATTTAATTTTAATAAAATTAATATTAAAAAATAACTTTAAAAATTCCCACAAAAAAATTAATTTAATAAAATTAAAATTTATTTTTAATTTAAATTTAGAAGATTATAAAATATATCAATTGTCCCCAAGTCCAACATCTCGCAAGAAATGTTTAGCTGAGTTTTTAATTAAAAACTATAGTTATTATAGCCTACCTAATTGTGAAAAGAGAGTTGGGGAGGGGTCTACACATAATTGCATTTCGGGTTGTTCGTAACTGGCTGGCCAAAGTCCATTATGATTTATATACGTATATACTACAACGTTGAATGTTTCTCATAAGATTACAAATGGTTTAAAACACGGATTTGAAGACACCCTCATCCCTGCCTCTTTGTACATAAATCAGATAAGCTGAAATAACATCATTTTTAATTAAAAACTCGGCTAAAAACAGAAAAAAAAAACACAATTTTTTGGACAAAAACGTCCAATTTAGTTCAGCAAAAAGTCTATAAGGAGGTTAATTTGATCACTAGATTTTTCAAAATTTTGATCGTTATTTTTTTTTAAATTATCGAAATTTCAAGAAATTCAAGATCAATAAGCTTTTTGTTTTTTGACTGAAAAAATTTTGTGTTTAGATTTCACCTCGCAAAGTGTCTACGTGTAGTTTTTCGGACTCGAGAAATTCATTTCTACGTTTGATAAAATTATCATTTCGAGTTTGAGAATGAGGGGAGAGGGGAAATACTGAAGTGAGATTGCTGCAATCGACGAACCAATATTTCAATTTTAGAAAAATTTTTCAACTTTTCAAAACATGAGCAAATTTCCGAGCCATTCAATTGAGGGCATATTTTTTTTCATAAATTTAGATCAAATGAATAGTTTAGTCATACCTAAGGCTTTTATCCTACTACATTATTTCAAAGGGTTATTTCTCTACTACAAAAGTAGGCAACTTTTTTTACATAAAATTTCATTATTATGCCTTTGATACAAAAGTAATCGACATATTCTTCACTCAAGAATGTCAACTCCTGGAATGCGTTTTTAAATGTAATACAAGTTGCCTCCCTTTAAATTCAACGCATAAAGTACGACGCTTCGTATATCATCAATCATCAGTTCTCAAAAAAAAAAAACTGAAAAATCACAATTTTTTATTCAACTCTTCGAGAAAATAAATGCCATTAAAAATCGTCTAAATTTAATGATAAAATTAACCGCAAAAAAACGTAACTATTACTTATTTTAATATAAGTACATGATTTTTTCAGGTACGAAAAGCTAATCAAGAAAGGCAACGTTTATCCAGATTACAAAAAAAAGAAATAGGATTAGCGACTATGTTATTATGCGTGGTTGTGGTATTTTTAATATGTAATTTATTAGCTTTGGTGTCGAATGTACTCGAAGCATTTTATGGCGAAACAAACGATTTCTTGGTTGAAACGGGAAATTTAATGGTTACCATAAACTCTTCGGTAAATTTCGTAATTTATGTGATATTTGGAGAAAAATTCAAAAGACTGTTCTTCAAATTGTTTTTTCCACATGGACTAAGATTTTGTGGTAACGCTTTCGGAGGGAGAGATTCACCGGAGCAAACGCACGAAGACAGTTTCATGTCGTGCAACGGTGATCGAAGTTATTCCATAAGACAACATTTGAATAGAATAAACACAGCTTACACAAAAGCTGGAAGGAATGCGAACCCACATCATACCAGGAAAGCTCAAAGCGCAAGGATTCAAAGAGCATCGTCTCCGGGACCTTGTGTTTATTATCCTGCTCGCGACAGTAGAGGGTCGTGGGAGCATACGAGTACGACTAATTTTTAAACTCATGCGTACTGAATCCAGTCTCCCCTTTCCTACATTTAAAAACCATTTTCAATCCGTTGTTTATTTGACCAATTAGATTTTTTTAAATATGTACTTTTTTCCGTTTATTTCCGTGTATAGTCTTGTTTTGATATACTAATGTATAAGCGCGAATGTAAATGTCTATGTATTAAGTTTTACTTTTGTTCCTTCGTGTTTCTTTTTTTTCCTTTTCTTTTTTTTTTGTAAATATTAATGTTATGTTTTTGTTTCCTTAATTATTGTATTACAATTATGAAAAAAAAATTAATAAATAATTTGGTGTATTGATTTTGCAGACTCAAGTAATTATTTGGAAAATATTTGATGTAAGTTCATAAATATAAAGGATTTCGCAAATTAAACTCGTAGGAAAGCAGTCAAACACCTACCTATTGCATACCAATTTTTAAAAAATCCTTAATCTGCAAAATATTGATTACAAATAAGTGAAAGTAAGTAGATAATACATATATGCATGCAATAATCCACTTACTTTCACTGATTTGCAATTAATATTTTGCAAAAGAATTTATAAAAAATTGCTATGCTCGTTAAAATAGTTTGGGTGGTTTTCTGAAAATAAAAACATCAAAATTTCGAAATAGGAGATAAAATTAATTTTTATGACTAAGATTCGAAGAAGGAGTACTTTTGAAAAGAATTTCACACAAACAGAATTTTCGCACAATTCCGAACTCATTTTCAGGGATTCTCAAATCACATTAAATCAGATAGGGGTAGATCAAAATGGCTCTGAAAAGACTTGAAAAATCTTTTGACTCCAGTGACCGACATTTTAATTTAAAGCAATGCCTTCTGCACAATGGGGTTCCAGAATAGGGAGAAGTCATCGAATTTTTTGTTACCTGGCCAAATTTAAACATCGAAAAAAAAAAAAAAAAAACAGCAATCCTCCATATGGGCCGATTACTAAAAAATGTCACATACACGATGACTTGGATCATAATTAACCATTTTACACCATTGAAAACATCAACGGAGTTCAACCACGATTCCAAAATTTTTTATAACTTCCCACTTTGACAACCTCACCAATCTATTGAACATTAATATCAGAAGTGGTGTTGGCAACTTATCGAAAGTATCATATACAACATTTGGGCAATAAAGTTCGAAAGTATGAGCCGAAAAACAAACTTTTAGAATACCTTATGACGTTATGACAAATAAACCAATAATGTCTAAGAATAACATTCGAACCAACATGACGGTGAGCTATTCTACGTGTTCTTATAGTGCATCACCGACTCGAATAACATGCCGAATAACTTATTGACAATCTCTTGGCAGCTAAATAGTGGGTCTACGCATTTGCAAACTTGACCAATCATTTTACTTTTTTAATAAAATATATGAAGAATAATTCAGCCAATTGGAGAATTGATATAAAAACATGCTCACGTGGAACCACTGTTTGCAGCATCGCCAAGTTGTATTATTGGGCGTGTAATTCAAGTCGACCCCATATAGTGTCTTAATATAAATTATTCACCATATAGTTAATACAAAAATCGACTTAAAACTGAATACAAAATTTATTAACGAAAATCGTGGAGAACGAAAAGAATTACGAGGAAACCTTTCAGCTTTACAGCTTCGAAAAAAGAAGAAAAAAACATAAGGCACATAGGCACGATAGGAAATTAAACATAGAAATTATGTCAACCACGTAAAACTGAATCATTTTAATATTCAATTGAAAATGACTAGAGAAGAATTGGACTAGAAGCATTATTTTTTTTATGTGAAGATTCGTAAGTTAGACCAATCTCCAAGCTCGACTCTAGAAAATGGCAAAAAGTGTAAAATTAAAATTCTCGTTCAAAAAAAGTAAGAATATTCTCATATTAATTATTACCCTTATCAAAAACTCACCTGAACCAACGGATGTTGTCAACTTGGTATTATGTTCTGGTATAAACGAAGCTAGTACTAAAGCGCACATTGTCAAAAAAGAACCAAACAAAAAAGGAGGTCCTCTTATTATCTAAAAATTAATAAATCAATGAGTGAAATATTACCAATGACAGTGTTTCACCTCAAAAGTGAACTCGTTCATACCACATATAGGACTACCCATGTGACACTGTATTTTATAGTGTGCCTGCCCTAACTACTGAAGGGACCGAGATTGAAAACAGAGCTATCTAAAGGAGAATGAACCAAAATATGAGGTAGAGAATGAAGTGGGAATCAATAACTATTTTCAAAATACTGCAATAATAAAACATTCCATATAATGTTGACTTCAAAAAAAAAAATTAAAAAATTACAATTTTTCTCACGTTCATTATTTCTACCCACCTAAACCTTCCACTGCCACTAATTTTTTGGCAGTTGTACAGCATTAGTACTCTATATTGGAGGCCAGCGTTTCTATACTATTACAATTAATCTAATGTAATCCCAAGTTTAATCGCCCTCTGTTGCGAATAACCAAAAATAAGGTTGCAGCGACGTAAATAACGAAATAAATAAATAAATATATGAATACGTGAATAAAATATTAATGTATAAAATCAAAAATAATATATGACTTCCTATAGCAATAGTTGCTCCAATACTGTTTCTGCTTTAGTTCATTCTTCTACACTTCTTGTAGGAGGTTTATATTTTATACGTCAATTTCTTACTTAGCTGACATTTTAAGATGAAATTTTCAAAAAAAAATTTCTATGAAAAATCAGTAAGAAATGGAGCGATGCAAGAGGCCCCATCTAGAGTACATGTTAGTAAATGGAACAGTAATCTACGAACAATATTTAAAACATAACGTTCAAAGATCATGTTATAAAGTCATTCAAAAAAAAAAAGAACACTAATTTTTTTCATTTTTTTTTCAGACTTTTATAATTTCTTCACATCTATCAATTATTATCCATGATACTACAGCGAATACTCAATATTTTTGTACTAACTGCGTATCTTTATTTAAGTCTGATGATAAAATAAAAATTCATGAAATAGGTCACTATCAGGCATAAAAATATTTTTCAAACTTTTGTACCTCTGTCCCTTCAATGATTAAGGCAGGCAAAATACCATACATGAGTGTCGCATAAGTGGATTGTAAATGTGGGATGAAAAGTGTCACATTTAAGGTGAAACATCCCGCATAATAATCATGATCCATAAATAAATAATTATAGTTACTAACGGTAGAATTAAAATCTACGTGATTACGAGAGGTTTTGTTATTAATCGTTAATTCCTTATCGGAAGGTAACAGTGTTTCACTATAATTGAGATCAACGTCAAAAAAGAAAAAAAATACGCCAAAAAGGGCTGGACCAATTCCATTGCAAAGGCTACGTACTCCCATTACGATACCTTGAATTAAGCCTAAAACGACAAAAAATAAAAGAAGTAAAATAATTACATCAATTTAATTATATTAAACATAAGTCAAGTGACTACGTTATACCTTGTTTATCACCATCTGAATGCACTGAAACATAAGCGCTGATAGCTGGATATGTAATCGAAGAAAATGAAGCCAAAATACCAGCAACCCACACCATCCTAATGAATAAAGAACAATGTTATCGCTGCATTACGACAAACTACATAAAACTGATGAATATCATTACCAATCAAAAGATGCGAAACTAAACCAGAGCAAGTGCAAAGCTTCGCAAAATAATCCCAGTAAAACTGTACGCTTTGGTCCCATTAATTTCATCCAAAAACCGATTAAACTTTGAAAAATAACAGATAAAATACCAACAGTTGCGATATACATTACAACGTTACTCATACTAAATCCTACAACCTGGAATAAAGAAGAGAAAGAAATAGAAAAAAATACTAATTTTACAACATTAATCAACCGATTAAAATTACTAACGTATCTGATGTAAACTAAAATACAAGAGTAAACTCCTGCTTCGGGTATGAATGAGAATACCACAGTAATGCATATCAAGAATACAGTTCGATCAACTCCAACTTTTTTCAACAGCTGTAATCGCATATAAATTTACAACAATATTAATAAAAATTATGTCAAAAATTAAAATAAATAAACTTGACAATAGATACTCGATTAGAAATGAAGAATAATATAATTACGAACAGCGAAAGGATCCGCTTGTTCCCACGAAAACTGTGTTTTGTAGTAATTCGACGAGAATTTCTCTGGAAAACTTTCCGGCACCGCTACTAAAATGAAGAGCACATCGAATATAGCTACAGCTGAGGCGAGAGCGACGACAAAATTTTCCGAATATTTTTCTAATAAATAAGCTCCCAAAGCAGGACTTATTACGAAACTGGCTGCAAACGTAGCAGATACCTGTAATGTATCCATAAATTATGTTAATGCGTGGCGTACTTCACCATCAATCATTTTTTAATGTGCGAAAACTTTTTCCATGTTTTTCGGCGACTGCAATCATGCTGCAGAGCCGTGTTATGAGGGGCTAAATGGAACAAAAATAGTTTTTTGATTTTGCGTCGAATATTCACAACACGAAATAGTTGAAAGCGTTTGTGAGAAGCAATAATTTATATTTTTTAGGGTTTTGAAAAAAGTTTTCGGAATTTAAATTAATAATGATTTCTTCAATTTATTTCAATTTTTTTTTTAATGGAAGATGTTCTAAAAAGTTATGCAGTGAAAAAAAAATTAATAATTAATAATTAATTTTTTTAATTCTGTAAGTACACAGAAAGAGTTTTTACAAAACTTTCAGAACGTTGGCAAGATTTCCCAGTCGATCGATTTTGATGACTTTTATTTCAGAAGAATCTATTTGATACATACATACACTATCAAGCAAAAAATATGTGTGTTTTTGGGAAATTCAAAAGAAAATTTCTTTAGTTTTGGAAATTTCACTATAAAAAATTCATAAATTCACAATATAGACAACTAGTAGCTTTTTTCTCAAAAAAAAAAAAAAATAAATAAATAAATAAATAAACAATTCAATGTTGATTTCTATCCAACGAATCACATAAACCTCATGTGCAATTACATTTTCGCTTGATTGTAATTTTTTTAAATGTTGAAATGTTTCAAAAATATAATAAGTTTATTTTTTCTACTTTAAAATTTTGAGTTTTTTTCAGTCACTTTACATTTGTGACTCGATAGCAACATCATTTAGAAATTCAAAAAGTTAATTTCTTTATTTTTTTGTGTTTTTTTAAATTTTTACGGATTTTTAAAATTTATTATCATTTCCAAAACTGCTCAGCAAGTCTAAAATTTAAAAAAAAAAATAATGTTTTTTATTCATTTAATGAAAACTGTCAAAACAATTCAGTGGTTCTAAAAATTTGAAAAATTACTTTTTTATTTTATTATTTTCGTGATTTCATTTGTTATAACCAGAACAGCTTTTTTCATGCTTTAGCCCAATTTATCTGCCAGTTTATTTTAAAAATATCTACCATATCTTAAGGACTCATAAAATTTTCAGTACTTTGAAGGCAACATCGTGTAACATATTTTTAAACATTATTTTGCGATAAAAACATAAGTCACATATTTTTATGTTTTTAAAAACATATTTGCGAATCTTTGACCGTAATTAAAGTTTTTACGTAAATACTTTTGTTCTTAGGCGATAACACTGAAAAATTTCATTGGCTTAGGAAATTTTAAGATAGAAAACTTGAGAATACACCTTGTAGTTGCCTCATTTCTAAGAAAATACGGATGTTTATCGGTTAAAAATATTCACTATATTCCACTTAATTTTATAATAATTATCATGTTTTTTGATTTCCATTTAACGATACTGTATTTAATGTAACACAGTTTGAAAAAATCTTCATGGTAATAGTTATATTGTATTATCGAATATTTTAAGATTTTGAGGAATTTTTTTCAAGGCAATATTATAAGCGCATATATCACTGGTTTCAGTACATGAGAAACCTACTAGTTATAACTTACCCATTTTTATTTGTTTTATACTTTTTATATTCTTTTTTTTTTTTATATAAAAATAATAATATTGCTATTATAATTTACATGCTTGAGGTGGTTTATTTGTTCATATCTGACATCTGAGACTACAAAAAATGTGGAAAAAGAGAACTGCTATATCGTTCAATTTGCCCCATCAGTATAATGGTTCAAAAAAAATACAAAAATTAATAATGAACAGAATGAAAGTAAGCATGATATATTGATATATTACGTGTAATAGAAAATATTTAAATGTAGCTCTTAATAAAGGACATTTTACCACTCCATAAGCAGCGCTTCTATCCTGCTCTTTCGTAATATCAGCGACATACGCAAACACAACCGAAAATGTTACTGCAAAAATTCCTGAAATACTAGACAATGCGAAAAACCACCTGAAACAATTTAACAACGAACAAATTTACAAACACTGGCACAGATAAACAATCGAACACGTATGCAATGATATTGATTACAAACGAAAAAGATGATGTCAATAAAGTAACGGAAAAGAAAATAATTCTTTCAAATTCAGTTACATTGGATGAATACAGCGAAAAAAATAAATAAACAAATTAAATCAAATATTGAAGGGACAAGACATGTACTTACCAAGTATTCACAGCTAATAAAGGTATAGGCAAACAAGTAAAAAATACGGTGATCAAGAGGAAAAACTTCCTGCCCCAAATATCAGATAATGCTCCAATTAAAGGTGCACTAAGAAAAGACAAGAAGCCCTTGAAAGAAGAAAAAAACAAAATATTCAAGTCTCAGAAAAATTATTAAATACCAATAATTTAAAGATACTACAACGAAATACCTTTATACCCATTATTATACCATTCATTAAAAACATGTGACCGGGAAACAAGCGTAGTAAATTCTATAAAAATAAAACAGTTACAATTAATCGAGTAAAATCATTTATATCTTCTAATCTTTATTGGCAACATTATTCTTAGAAGTAAAAACTTACAGACATGACAGGCATCATCATCAAACCCCATGCAAAAAATTCCAGGAAAATTACAACTAACGCATGAAACACCGAAGGTTTTCCAATACCAGCGGACTGAAATGACAAATATTTTTTTTAATTCAGGGGTTAAATTAGTTGATCTTTCCATCCAACTGTATAGATGGTCATTCTAACAGTTTCAATTATTCATTGCGAAGGTAATCAAGACATGGATTGACAGTAAAATCAGGTACATGAGTTCCAACGGAATTATAAATGCCTTATTCAGAGTCCAATGAGTAGACTGAAGTAGACTCTACGATAATTCTGCCGAAAACTAAGTAGTAATATCGATTTTAGGGCTTGTTTTATCTGACGTGTACATAGTAGTTGAATATGAGAAATCAGGAAAATAAGTGACTAATTTCATAAATGAGGCAACTCATTGTGTCAACTTTCTACGTATCATGAAAAGTTGAAAAACAGACCATCAAAAATATATTAATAAATTTAATGAAGTATGTTTTGTTTGCTAAATAAAACCAACTATTAAACCACGACCATTATTCCATATCTTTGAAACATACATAATAATTTAAAATTTTTGAGATTATTCATATTTTATAAAATCGTAGCATAATTTGATTCGTATTTCTGAACATGTTGAATCTCTAAACATGATGAATCGCTAATCAACTGAAATAGACGACTTTCCAAATATCATAACACATAATAGTGCATTGTGAAATTACAGTAGGATGAAACATTTTGACAAACAGGACCAAAGTAACGATCCCAATTAGCAAATTAAGACTCTAAAGATGCAACTTGAGAGTCAAGTTATTCAAAATAATGTAATATTCATTCAAAATAATTACCGTAACAAAATTTTCGTTGATGACATCCTTCCTTTTTTTGATGATTAAACCGGCTACTTTTTTAACTTTGATAGTCATCGTGATTTCATATTAATCCTAATTTTACACGTATATATTACCATTTACCGTTCCAGTAGGTAGTACTGGAAAGGATTACACTTAAGCTAAGTAATTATTTTGATTTCATCAAACTTTCTGAGGTATCGATTTCAGAAGGCAATTTCAAAATAGCGAAAAACGTACATATACTCATGAATGAATGAAATTCATATAGTCAACAAAAACTACAATTTCTCTCATACTGGGTTAACTAATATCATTACTAACATAACACTATAATTATAAAAAATTTTTCATAATTTCACAAGTTTATAAAAGTTACGTCTTTAAACATTTTATCAACTTTTCTGCGTTCTTCCCAAGTTCCCACCTGAGAATACACCGCACCTCACTAACACTCCAACACAAGCATAATTATTTTATTGATGGG
>VFXL01000123.1:0-40001 GCA_009761765.1 Phenacoccus solenopsis | reverse complement strand
GGAATTTTGTAACATATTCTGCTTCTGTAGCTAAATTATTTATTAAACAGGAAATATAGAGTTTGAAAATCATGTTTTTATTTTTATGGTCCGGTGAATGGTGAGATGTTTGGGAAATGGGAATTGTGAAGTGAGAGCTTTTCTCTGATGAAAAGGAGAGTAGTATTGAGAGAGGTTGACAGGGATATTGGAACATGTGATTTTTTAGGTGAGTTTTTAACTTGAAAACGACAGCTATTACAGCGTACCTGGTCGGGGAAGGGTGTCTCAAAACTTGGTGAGAGAATGTGAAAAAAATATATATTTTTGTTTTTTCGATATAGCTCGAAAAAGCGGATTACTCAAATTTTGAGAGAGGCTGGAGGGAAGACAAATAACGTGAATTTTTCGTTCTTGATCTCGTATGAAAGAGTGAGTCACGAACACCAACATATCCAAATTTCAGCTTCCTAAGTGTATTTTGAGAGGAGATGGAGCAAAACCCGATGTTGAGAAAGTCATGAAATTTCTTAAATCTTCCATATCTCCTCATCAAATCATCATGGAAAGGTCAAACTTTGTATGTGAGGTTAGTTGATGACCAGAACAGATCTTGAATTTGGATTAAAATGGATCCAAAATGGCGAATTATAAAAATTTGAGTAGAGTTTGAGGAGTCTCAAATTAGTAAAAATATTAATAATATGAACTCATATGATTATTGGGGATAATAAATATACTATATCCTCAATTCATCTCCATACATGATGTTGAAGGGGAGAAGGAAGGGGTTATCGTCTTCGAAACGTGGTGGGGGTTCAAGAGATGTCGAAAATTTTTTATTATGGTTTTATTTGATAAAATGAATCCAAGTGACTCGCCCATTCGGATTTTAGTTTCCTAAATGCATTTGAGGGGAGTTGAAGCAAAAAACCGATTAGTACAGGAAATTTCATGATCTTCCATGTCCCTTCACCAAATCGACCTAAAGAAGTCAAACTTCGTGTGTATGATTAGTTGATGACCAGAATATGACCTCTTCAGTTTGGCTCAAAATTAATCTAAAATTGGGATCGTAAAAGTTCCTAAGATAATTTGAGTAGCCTCAAGTAGTTATAATTTGAGAAAAAATGTACATATTCATTTATGATTATTTTGTTCTAAATGTAACTTCTTGAGTGGTTCTGGAAGGGATAGGTTTAGGTTGGTGTTTTTAGACTTAGTATGGGGTGTAGCTTGCAGACATGAAGGAGTCAGCAATGTTATTTGTAAACCTTAACAAGCTCCAATAATGCGGCTGGCTGCTTACATTTTTTTTCTTTCTTTAAAAAATTTGTTTCAGCATAAATTTGCATAAGGATAGTTTACTGTTATAGAAATATCGTGCGATTTAGAAATTTAGAAATATTTCATAAAAAACATATGAAAAACTGAGTTCATGGAAGTAGTTTTGACCCTGTACCCTCCTTCCCTAGCTATGGAGCTGTTAATCATATACATATTAAACGATTTTCTAAACGGAGTGTTTCACCTCAATCTGATTTCCTTCATACCACATGTTGGGCAACTCATGTATGATCGATTGCAAACCCAATTTGCTGAAGGGGCTGAGATACAAGTTTGAAATTTTTTTTCATTCTGATGATAATCAACTTGGCATTTTTCATCATGTTGTATGAAGGAACCCAAACTGAAGTGAAATACCATGTATGTATGTAGATGACATGAAGCATTCGTAACCTGATAACAAATGGGGAAAATCTTGACAAATATTGGAGTGGGTTAGATTTTATTTTATTTTTTTGAATTTCGAGATTTAAAAAAAAAAGAGATGGATTTGTTTTCTGTTGATTCGGAATCTAATGGTATTTTTTTGCGATCACTTTTTCTGAAGAATGATAAAGTAATTAGAAATAATATCAGATTTGGAATCAATGACTTCAAATTAGTCAAAACCGACACTTACTTTAGTTTTTTTTTTTTTTGTAATTGTCGAAATATCATGTTCTCTTTGAGATTTGGACAACCCCAAACTAAGTCACTTCAAATTAATAGAAATCTTTACAGAGTACTAGATAGTAAGATTACTCTGTATTAAAAAAAAAAAAACATCTCGCTACAAATATTTATTATCATCGATGTCAATGTATTATTATTTAAGTATCACAATTTACGAAACGATATACACGGAAAGTAACAAATTCGATAACGATATAATACTCGTAATAGCTCAACATTGCATCCGTATCTTACAAACTAACAGTACTTCGATGTTTACAATATGCTTAACTTTATAGCGATATTTCCAACAATGCGATATGACTGAGAAGCTTGGATGATCATCTCAAATGTAAGGAATCAAATTCGTAATAATTCGTAGTACTAGACTACTTGAACTCAATTATATCTATTCAGTACGTTGAGAAATATCTGAACACAATGCGTCAACATTTCGTACATGATTTAAAACAATTATACCTATAAATAATCATCCTACAAAATGAAAAGAATTGTAATAAAAAGGAATTCACAGAGACATGCATCAAGCAGAACTACTTTCTGTAGCGCTTTCTTGGTTATCAGACTTCTCTTTTTTCTTCTTCTGTATATCTGCTAAGGTTTGCTCAATGGATCTAGAATCTTTCTTATTTTCACTGGGAACTAAGAAAAATTAAAGTAAGTAAGCATGAAGCGACAACAAGATGATTTAAAATCAATAACGACATTTACCGAAACCGTATTGTTTATTAACTCCAGTCTTTTTGGCGGCATCTTTGGCGCTCTCGAGGCCAATTAAGTGTTGATATTTAGTTTGATAATTGGAAGCGGGTACGAATTTCTCATGATCGCGTTTTTTGCGAGCGTATTCTTGCTCTTCTTCTTCTTCGCGTTTTCTCTATAGGAATGATGAGTTACGATAGTAAATTTGGAAAGTTGAAAATTAATTGAATTGCAGCAGTGAGTAGTGATACAAACTTTTTCGGCTATTTGTTTCGCCTTTTCTTCATTCCATTCTTCCCCCCGTCGAAGAGCATTCAGTTCGTCTTCAGAGGGTACAAATTCTTTTTTATAAACTACAATATAACGATCAATCCCTTCTTCACCGAATGAATATGATACCATGCCAGCATCTTGAGCAACTTCGTGTCTGAGGGAAAAAAAATTGGTGAAATCAAAATGCGAGAGTACATCATTCGATAGTGAGGAAACCATTGTACATACATGATGGTACGAAAAATTCTGTCAGATGGAGGGAAGGGTAGTTTAGTTTTACTTTCATCTTGCTCAAATTCGTTAATTTTTTTCTCAACCTACGTAACAAAGTAATGAAGATAATTGGATTGTAAATTAGTTAATGATAGAAGTAACATTAGGAGCATACGTCGTCACGAAAAGCCTTGAGTTTTTCTTTTTCTTTGTTTTGTTGCATTAGCATTGCTTCTTTGGCTTCTAAAAAATACGAAAAATTATATTGTAGGGATGAATACGCAAAGCAATGGTTGAAATTATTCTAAACCTCATCATATAATATGACTTTATTCAGGGTGATAATTACTTTTCATCCTTAACCTTTCTTTCTCATTAACGCTGGGTGGTTTATCCATGGAATTCAAAATAGAGCCGAGTAAATCCATGATGAATTTTATTTAGGCCGAAGTATTTTCAACAACTCTGATTAAACATCAAATTGCAATCATACTACGATAGTCGATTAAATCTGAAAGGAAGCGAGCGTGCAAATTTGATACATAAGTTCTGAACTTTTGATGAAAGTTCTTTACTTTTTTTACCAAAACAAAATTTTTCACAGAGCCTGTTGAGTCTGTGCTATGCACAGAAAGCAGATGAAACAGAATCACACAGACCGAAAGTAGAAAAAATGTCGCACAGGTTTTATTGTCATGTAGACTTATTGTCGTGCAAATCAATGTCGTGAAAAACAAATAAAAATCGTGATATCTATTACGCCATTTTGGTTGAAAAAAAAATCGAAATTCTGCTTCGAAAGTTCAAACTTCAAATTATTCAGCTAAGTAGAATTTTTTCGATATGTGCATTTGAATGACTTTTTGTTTTTCATTAAAGTGCTGTAAAGTGCTGTAATTATTTCTTATTTTTTTTCTATTTCATGTTTTCCCGAATTTTTGGAATTTTTAGAAATTATTTCCCATAGACCAATATGGCGTATTCTTTCACACTTTTTTAGATACTTCAATGTTTGCCTTATGAAAGTTATAGGGACCTTGCCTTTACTTAGGGTGATTTCTTATCCACGTTTTCTTCTTTCATATACTCACTTTTTCGGCGACAATCTCATGTAAAATTGGAATTTAAATTAAGTCTAAAGTTTGGTGAGTTTGAGGAAATCTCGTTTTCATTATGGCTGATCAGGTAAAGTGTTTATTCGTTTTTGAATCTACTTACTCGTACAAATAGTTATTAGTTAATTAGAGAATATAAGCGATCACCGAAACACCAACTTCTGAGAGCTTGTTAATCGACATACGTTATTTATTATTTTACAGAACGAAAGGGCTTTCCAGAAGCAACCAACGGTATTCTTGAACCGTAAATTCAACACTAAAAAGAAGAAGTTGCGTTACTACAAAGATGTCGGTTTAGGATTCAAAACTCCTAGAGAGGTAAGTTCGGTGTTATGCTTCCGATTCGTGCGGTAGAAAGTTTCTTCCTTTTCCAGGACTAGTTGAGTATGATTAATGTATATAATGTCTTTTAGGCCATCGAAGGAACCTATATCGATAAAAAATGCCCTTTCACTGGTAACGTATCAATTCGTGGTAGAATTTTAACTGGTGTTGTGCAGAAAATGAAGATGCAACGTACCATTGTCATCAGACGGGACTATTTACATTACATAAAGAAATACAATAGATTCGAAAAGCGTCATAAGAATATGTCCGTACATTTGAGTCCCTGTTTCCGGTACGTTCTGATACATTTCATGATATATGTTGATTAGTTGAATGTCGTTATGATTAATTTCTGATTTGATTAATATTTTTACAGTGACGTCGAAATCGGAGATGTTGTAACGATTGGCGAATGCCGCCCTCTTAGTAAAACTGTAAGATTTAATGTGCTGAAAGTTACTAAGGGCCAAGGTGCCAAGAAAAGCTTCAAAAAATTTTAATATGTAATTAATAAAAAAGTTTTTTTATAATATTAATCGGCGTTATTATTTTTTATGTTGGCGTTGTACTTTATATCATCTGTTGCGAGTTTCAGAATACTGCTTATAATGACTTCAAAAAATTGAACATATTTGAACATATTTACTTGATAATGAATTAACACGTAATGAAATATGAAAACGTTGAACAACCTTTTTCTTCTTTGGCGCGAGTCTTACTATTTTGAATTGAAACTTTCTATTCAGGCCTTCAGGTCTTACAATTTTTTTTTTAAGTAAAAAGGCGACGTATAAAACTCAAAATGGGCTTTACTCTCGAGATTGAGTTTTTGTTCGTGTTTATATCGTTTGGCTGGGTGGTAAAAAATTCGAAAACAAACACGACAACAATAAACCACTGCTTGATTTTTTTCATCCCAGTACTTGAATTCTGCTACGGCTGAAGGTTCCTTGGGATCCCAACGCCAGGAAGGACGTTGAGCAGGTAAGAGTGGGGGCTTTTCTCTCATTTTCACCATCGATCTTTCATGTTGGTTATGAATTTGGGTAGTACTTTCAGTTTTCATATGATTTGCTACTTGATCATCTGCATTTCCTTCTTTTACCCTGTTGTAATATTAACAATGAGCGTTTTCAGAAACACATCTTAAAAAAGTAAAGATATTTTAATAAAATGTTACCATTCGGTTTTTAAAATAAGCCTTACATTTTTTGGTCACCGACATTGGCTTCTAATGTTTCTTTACAAATCGCTTGCTCGATGCTGATAGCATCGAGCTTCACTTGTTGGCATTTTTTCAAAACATCTAGCTGATTCTGATTCGCTTTTTGCCGTAATATATCGTAAACAACTGGACTGTAAAACACCCTCGTGATTTCTTGAAACATAGGTTGCATTCTAGTGTAATGAAAAATTAAATATAATTAGTTTCGTTTTCTTTTAATTCAAATAGTGGGCATTGCATTAATAAAATACTTTTGAGAGCTATTATTCTTAATGGGAGTCACTTGAATTGCTGTTTCTAACTTAATACGCTTGATGCTATTCCTGTCAACAAACGTAGATATGCGTGATTATAGTGATCTAATATTCTATAATACTTCTTCCCATTCATATCAAAATTGATATCGGATATCGCCTCACCTCGACTTAGTTTTATATTTGGCGAAAAATCTAACATTTTATATAAAAAAATCATGAGTTTGAGAGTATAACTACTTTTTTTTAAGTTGCTTCCGGCCTCGTTGAGATTAATTCAATTTGATAAAAGAAAAAAAAAAAACATGAGTTACCTTTCCAAGTTACTTTGTACAAGATTCTTCCTTTCCAACGTAGTATTACCGTTTTGAGCTGTATAATTCATATAAAAATTATAAGAAAAACTATTCATCTTTTTTTTTTTTTTAATGAACTCTTCAACTTAAAACATCATACATTTTGAAAATCCTACGGTACAAAGTCTGTTTTCTGTGCTCCGCTGTGTTTCATTTTCATTCATCATTTCTTCATCATTAAAAGCTAAAATTAAAAAATCACTGAATTAAAAAAAATCATAATATTTTTAAGAAGTTGCGAATAAATGGAGATACACACTTTCTGAGAAGTCACGTTTTTTGGAGTCATTTTGATTAAATGTATCCGTCATGGTGGAATAATTGGTATTTAGCGTATCTGGAAATTGATACGATGTGTAAATCCTACAGTAACAACGTAGCTTTGCTGCAGTTGCAGAAGAAAACTAGGTATAGAACCCTACCATAATCAGAATCATCCGCAGATATGACGATGGATAAATCGCTCTTCATTTTCAGCATCACAGTTTTGATCTCATTTAAAATAATTTTAAATGAGTATGTCTTGTTGATATCTAAAAATATGTAGGTTCAGCATTCATTATAATTTAATATTTTTCTACATTAAAAGTTGAAAGATTATGAATTTATGATTATTTGACTCTTATATTCTTACCATTAATGGAGTTCATTAGTTCTTCTAAGTCACTGAAATAAAAGTTTAGAATAGTTAATTTTGTCTTCAGTTCATCCAAGCCTAAAATGTAATAGAAATTTTTACTATTAATAACCTATACGGGGTGTTGAAATTTTGACCATTAATCCAATCAGCTGTAAAAGTAATTGCTGAAAACTGCAAAAATTTTTTGCACATCATTGAAAATGCTATGATTGGTTGAAATTATAATTTTTTCATTCATTCGTTCCTTATTCTTTGAAAAAAAAAATGTCAACTGCTCAAATTGATGAAATACCTTCTTAATTTGGGTTTATATCGCATTTCTCCTGAACTGAATTTGAAGAAGCGACATTTCCTCCAAATTCAGAAATTCATCATTACTCTAATAATGTTGAAAATAAATTATAAGCATAAAAGTGTAGCTGAAGTTTTGTGATGTCTCATTTAGTACCATGACCACTCCCTGCCCCTGCCTATTTTCCGGTTCAAGTTTATACGTAATATACCACATTAATATTTATGTTAATTGTTAAACAAGATAGATAAGGAAAACATGCAATGAAAAAAACGACAAGAAAACGTTATATTTACATATATTTAAAAAAAAAACACTTCTAAACAAATGAAAACGTAACTTCCAATGATAATGATCAGCCATAACAGGTTAAACACAAACTTAAACTACATGAGAATTCTTAGGAATGTCTTTTCGTTAAAAGCGCCAATACCAATATTAATAAAACATTTCTCACAATATTATGAATACATTTATTTAAAAAAAAAAAAAAAAAAAAAAAAAAAAACAAAGAATAAAATGTACTTACAATAACATTAAAAAGGAACTGGTTGAGCACCAGACATCATACTGGATGATGAAAAACACAACAAAAATAAAATAGCCTTACAGGAAGACAAACATTTGTTCTACTCCAAAATATATATAATTTGGATTGAACATAACTATAATAATTAAAAAATTACAAACAACAATTAAAAACAAACAACCATATTACCACATGCATCGTGTACTTCATAATTCATCATTTACCTTTCTCCAAAGGTGAAGGGAAAAACCTCTTCTTATTAGGGTTAGGAGGCGTAAAATATTTTTTTTTCTAACCAATCGTTCTGTGGACGGAGAATTTCGGAGTTTTCCTGGTGTGTCAGAGGCTGGAGGTTCAATAATGAAACTGCTCCAATACTTTCCCGGTAGTTTCAATAATTCCATAATTGTAATTAAATTTTCTTTTTCGTTTTCTCCAAGTCCAAAAATGATAGAACTAAAAATAGCTGAAACTTTATCACTATTCATTCTGGTGCTTGGGGAGGCGATTATTCTTCTAAGGTGAATTATTATGTAAGCAAGGGTATCCCTATTAGCTTGGGGTAACAAGCTAATGCTGTAGTATAAATGATCATTATTATTTTCAGCAGAAGTTTTCATAAAGAAACCATGAAAAGGTTGAGGGATCAGAGGATTGCTGAGGAGGAAATTTTTTAAAAATGCCGCAACCGAATGTACATTGATATCAGAAAGATCTAAATTTTCCGGATTCGCGAATTTATCTCTCAACAAATCCATATCTTCTTCAAAGGCTGGCATTCTGGAAAAAATTAACATAGATGAAATTACATTCAATATACAATTTTATCAATATTTAGCTATTTTACCTATAAATTCCAATTTCTCGTAGTCCACGCTTTTCTACTTCATTTACGCAATGAATCACCAAGGCTGGAATCATCGGTGGAACAAGAGGAGCAAATTTACTGATACTGTGGAATGCATCTACAAAATCATTTCCAACCATTTGACTAACTGAAGTAATATTCTTGTGTTCAAATCACGGTTGCATATCGGAGTCAGTACAAATGTCTCAAAAAGTTTCTTTTCACTCTGGCGAGGATTCTCTGGCGTCTTAATTAATGACGATACAGCGGTGGAATGTAAGAATAATTTTTTATCACAGGATTTTTCTTCCAATCTGGTAACACCTAGATATGACAAATCTGGAGATCTTTTGCTTCTCACAGGACACGTTTTGTTTGCGGTATGAATTTTTAAATTCGTACTGGCATTCGGTTTAGTGATATAAGCGGTTGAGGAACTCGAAGAATTGTGTTTTCTCCATTCTAAAATGTTACGCTCTTCAAGTATATCCTCAGAAAGAGCCTCAGAAAGAGGGGTAACAAAATTTTCATCGCTTGTGGCATTCGAACCACAGCTCGATGAAGTTCCTGGTTTATTTGTCTGCGTTAAACTACTTAAACATTCGGATAATTTTTTTTTATCTTCTTCTGCTTTTAGCCATTTAGTTTTGGCTATTTTCAGTTTATATTCCAAGTGATGAATTTTTTGTGTATATTTTTTTTCGATCGATTGGATGGATCTGAAATGGAGGAGATGATTAGAAGATATGCTAGGGTTATATAAATATTCGAGATATTTAAATATTATTTCAGTCACCGAATAAGAAATTCTTTATCTTGATGGATACTTAATAGAGTATTATATTCTTCCACAATACTATCTAATTTACTCATGAAGGTTTGAAGGGAATCCATTTCTAGAAATTATTCTGTTTCAAATCATGCTCAAAAATTAAGTCAATACTGAAACGATACAGAATTAAACGAATTGTAAATGGTACAACTTACAAGTGTAAATAAAATTCTCACCTATGGTTTCACTTATGCAAGTAAGTTATTCAGTGTTGAAAAAGAACACGGTTAAAATTCAACGAGTTAAAAAAAACATACTAAATTTCATCATATAAGATTGAAGTGTGCAAAGAAACGAGTGAATTTTAAAACAAAACCGCCAAACTACCAAACTAGATCAACACTTGTTACTGTAGTGGTTTACACAACAGTTAACTCTAGGTTACTCTCTTCTTCGTCCCCTTCCTACCGTTATCAATTTTTTCACCTTGTATATAACGGAAACGCATGGAGCCCGGCCCAGTGAGAGAATGAGAATCTTTTAAGTTGTATAGGCCAATGTGCAAATGAAGCAAAACATAATAACTATTCTCGGAATTATCTTAATGGCATGTTAGAACGAGGTATATTGACCAAATCAGCAAATATGATCATTCTACAACTCGTTCAAGTTCCTATTCCTCTCATTTGCTGTATGTTGTTGAATTCTGTGAAGTGCAAAAAAATAATTATTTTAACGTACGATTTCTACTTACTACAATATTCGAATATACTTCTAGCCCTCAAGAATGTTACCATTGTTAAATACAAGCATTTAATTCTTATTTATTAGTGGAGCAATTTTAATTTAATTTCTGTTTCGAACTGAAGACCGACATAATATCTATATTAACTCTGCGAGGGAGTATACACTGTAAACCATTTAGTGTGTTTAACTAAAATTATGTTCTTGTATTCAACAAGCGATACAATGTGTTGTGCCTTACATTTACAAATATCATTTCGCTTCGATAATTTATTCTTCATAGTCGAAAAGAAAAAAAAACAGCATAAATGAAACGCACGAGAAAATTAATCAACTCGTATACTTTGCTGCAAATAAATATTTATTGTAACGGGATTATACACCATTCCATAAGCTCTACACATAGTACTCGGAAATTGTATCCGAAGGAAACGAAATACTTCACATTCAAAAAATTAATCGAAACAATATATCTTAAAAATACATTCATTGTAATAACCAACGATTACGATGCTTATTCGTGTCCTAAAGATAGATGATAGTTCAACTTATTCTACAATAATTTAAATTTAAAATACTCAGCAATTTCGTTGAATGTCAAATGTGGTCAACTCATTCAGCATAATAACCGCAATCCACCCATTTGAAATTCTTAAAATGATAAAAACCAGCTCAATAATTCGGGTATATTGGTTATACATTGCTTAATGATTGCACTCTCTTAATCGACCACTTCTGTTGTACGAATTTAAATAAAATTTTCAAAATTAAAGTAAGCGTATCAACTATAATATATTAAAAATACAAAACAAATAATATAATTCCTTCAGAATTAAAAAAGTCATCTTGATGAGAAAATTGTATAGCAAATCATTGCTAAAGTGATAAAAACGATTCGATGTTGGAAACTATCCCTCTATTTCTGCATCGATTAATTTTCGTATTAGATGCAAACCTCTGTTATTCAAATGAATCAAATCTTGTCGCGTTTGTCTACTATCGAAATATCTGTAAAAGAGATAAAATTAACGAACGGTCGTTAACCTTGAAGAAAGTAAAAAAGGAAAACTCACCTTTCAAAATATTCTAAATTAATTTCGTCGTATTGGCCGTCATTTAAGGATTCATTCGCGCAAAATCTATCATTATGATCATCTTCCACTGTAAAATTAATGAACTGTGTGAAATTGCGAATCGAAAATAACTCACATTTCCAACGAAATACTTACCGGATGAATAGGAAAATCTGGTAGACAGTCTTTTAGGAGTAGGAGTTGCGAAACCAGACGAATGACTGGATCTTTTATTATTTGGAGTCGAATAGCCGGACGAATAACTGGAATCTCGAGCTTCCTGATCATCATCGCTATCGGATTCCGTAATGTAGATTTTTCTTCTTTCGTCGCCTAACTGAATGCGTAAATTTGTCCTAATTTTTCCGAAATTAGAGGTATAAGAAGGGGTACAAGAACTAAAAGAGCTACGAGACGTAGGACTCGATATACCAGAATCAGATACTAACGATGCTTGTGACGTTGATAATGGAGAACTACGAGATAAGGAAAGAGAACTACGCGATAGATCACCGCTTTTAATAAATTTTGGATAAGCATCGATAACACATATATCTTTACCTATTTGAAAACAGAAAACAAAACATGATGGCATGTTCGAACGAACGTTGAAATGAATTTGAAATATTTACCATTATGAAATTCTTTAATGAACTCATTATATTCTCTCAAGGTATTCCAATGATCTTCACTCTGGGCAAGTCGAGGCACCGGTGGTATCGTTAACAGTAATAATTTACGTACATGTGCTTCGCGGATCAAATGTAAAATCAAATCTCGAAAATTAGTTCTCAGTATTGAAAGATGCGTATTCTGAAATAAAGAAAAACAAAGAAATCTTAGAATAATTATGACGATTTCGACGTAAAAATCATGAAATTTCACGTACTCTCAATAAATCATTGGTACCAATCATAAGTACAACTCTTCTCGAGGTAGGATGAAAGTTTTCTTTGACTCGTTTTAAAAGATCACTTGTCTTTTGTCCGCTGACACAAAGTCCCAGAAATGCAACTGTAATGAATACGTTTTTTGTAAACACGGCTCTACATAAACAAGTAATATTATTGGAGCGTTATCTTACGTCCATCTCTTTTCTGTCGCTTCTGGTTTAACATTTGTTCAGAAAATCTTAGAAACTGGCTATCACCTATCAACTGAAAACCATTCCATATTGGTTCCTGAAATGATACACAGAATGATTAGTGGAATACAAACAACCGATGAATCCAATTTAATGATGCAAGAAATGAAAAGCTTTGTGAGAAATAGAAAAGAACTCGCTGTGGTGTATAATCAGATCTTTCAATAAACTAAATAATTCGAGAGTTTATATTCATACTTACAATCACTTCAAATTTTTTCTCTTTACGAATAATATGACCATATTCATCTTCGTAGAGAGACATTTTTAAAATGAAGTTATCAAAATTATCACTGAATTGAATTATACTATGGCTGACGCTATTGTTCGTTTTCAGATTATTCTTTCCCGAAACCACATTTCTTGTGTTAATATTATAACAGAACACTTAAAAAAGAAAATCTTTCGAAGATCACTTATCTGAGAAAATTTAAATAAGCAATTTGAATAGCACGACGATCACTTTACAACAATTCCATCACAAAATCACAATGATCAAGAAATGACGCTGAGAGCGCTGGGACACCGTCACAACTCTTCTGGTCTTCTGTCACGTGTTTCCCTTCCCTTTTCTCCTCTGTCCATCCTACGCTACGCTTGAGATTTTCAAGATAACCAGAGCGCGCTAGTGTGCGTTGATATTTTTTTGGAGTAAATCAAAAAATAATATCAAAATCACAGGTATAAAATAAAATTAATTGAAATCGAGTTTATAGGCGTAGTGTTCAAGGTTCAACGTAGAATTGTTTTGAAGAACTTATAAAGAAGACTTCGTACTTAACACAACACACAAATGCGGAGTTGAAAGAAAAGCAAATCTCTTACAGCCTACCGAAACATCAGAACTACAAAAAATTTTTAGTAAAATAAATAGTACCTTCATTTCAACTACTTTTTACTGGATTTGAATTTTCACCAACTCGAGTCAATAAAATTCGTTTGATTTGTCTCTTCTTATTATATTTTGAACCTTGCGTGAACAACATGTCAATAAACAACATAATTATGCCAAAAATTGCATAAATATTACAACAAAAATACACCCAAAAGATAACCTATGCCAAAAATGGCATCATGAAGAGAAGATGTCGGACAACATATGCCAAAGGTAGCATAAATCATTATGAATTTTGAAAATTGTCAAATTGTGCTAGTAAATTTCTTCCTGAATGGCTTTGGTTGGTTCAGCTTTAGAATTAACGCTGATATTTGTATGGTGAGGCCCGTGAATTGTTACTAGATTCAACAAAACAAGACCTACTATCAGTTCCTGATATAAAATGTTTATTTATGCCATTTTTGGCATAGGTTGTCAATCATGCCAAAAATGGCATAAGTGTTGTTTTTTGATTTACTAGTAAGTATATCATGAATATGCCATTATTGGCATAAGTTGTTCTCACAGGGTTACTTAATATTCGTCATTTTCTACTTATATAGATGATGTAAGATTTAAGAATATCCAAGGTAAATTCTTTTTATGATAGGTAATACTTCAAGTTTTCTAAATTAAAACCGATCATTTCTCTTACATCATTACCAAATGAACCGACTAGTTGGTAAAATTATAATAATTAAATATTTTTAATTGATATTTATACAATGAAAAAAAAATTTATTTTTTTTACCAATTACTTTTCCACTTTTCATCTATTTCACAATTTTCCTTTCTTGCTTTTTCCATTTAATTTACTAATATGCATTATTTAAACTTGGTAAAATTTCTTACAGAATAAATAATTCAAAAAAATAATGAATAGGTACCAACTCAATATTAACTTTGATACATATAAATACCGTGCAAGGTGCAACCAATTGATTAGTTAGAAATTAACGCAAACAGTATATCTTTTTCTAATAATTTCTTATTAATTTAATTATTCGTTCAAATCATGATTTGTGAATTGAATTTTGAATATTATTTTTTCATCTTCTACTTTAATTCAATTAACACCAATTAAATTCCTTTCAAAAACATTTAAACTACTTCATTTCAAAAAATGGAAAAAGTTAATTTGTGTTTGGTGTTGGCTGTTGACTGCAATCAATTGGGTGCACGGTATATACATAAATATTTTCTTTCATTAACTTGAGTCGATTTAAGTTGAATCAGGAAAGGAAAATTCTCGCATTCAGACTTCAAAACTCAGGAGTGAAACTGTATGACTTATGACCTCTGCTGTAACTTTATTTTTCATTTTCACGAAAAAATAATTTTATATTCAATCAGCGCGAACTGAGCTAACAGTCATTTCAGTCTGCGAATTTTCGATAGTAGCGTACTTCATATTATATTCTTATAAAATGATAGGGCCTAAAGTGAAATAGGATGAGGGGAGCGGGATATTTTCTTCATGAACATAAAATTTCTTAAATGTATTTAAATTTTAAATTTGACTGTTCAAAAATTAGTTGGTATAATTTTTCATTTTTTCTCTCCTTCAAAAACTCGGAGTAGTTTCACACTCATAAGAATTTTTGTATTTTGGGACAGTGCGAAGGTGGGATTGGAATAATTTCTGTGTTTGAACAGCAAGTTAAGCTTCGTGGCCCAGGTTCATATGTGAAACTTCAACTATATTCCTAAACCAAAACCTCCCAGGCTACGCCACTAATCACCACCAGTTGCATGTTTTCAAAGTAACAAAAAAAAAAGAAAAAAAGAAACATAAACATAATAGGAAAGAACGAAAAAAATGCATAAGGAGTCTAATAAAAAAATAAACTCACTTTATTGATACATTATTTCATGTAACTTTAAAAACGATGCAATAAAGAATAAAAATAATATCACAAGAACAAGTTTGATGAATTAAAAAAAGTCAAATAGTTAATAAAGAACACAAAAGTCATATTAGAACAAATAACAGAGGAACTAATTTCTCCAAAAGAAGCGGTTGAAATTGCGATTTTGTCATTTATTTGAGACGCCTCTTTTCATCGTTTCTTGAACTTTGTTACTTCTTCTCACCATTTTACTCGAACGTGTTTGTATTTTAGACACTATTCGATCAGATTTTCTTTTTTTGGATTCTTTTTTCACATTCTTCGATTCGGCATTCATCACAATATTTTCGATTTCAGCGACTTCAGGACTTATTTTTTCTGGAATTTGGATTTCTTTCAGAAACCGTTCATTTTCTAATTCGGAAAATGTTTCAACCTCCAAGACTTTTATTTCAGATAACAAAGTACTTTCTTCGATGACAGCTTGGTCATCGTATTCTTTTGACGTATCTTCGTCACTTTCTACTAATGAAATGTAACGATCCAAATTAAGCGAACTCGAGTCTTTATTTAGAGCTGAAGTTTGGTTTCCATTATGCGATTGGAGCTGAGAGCTAAATTCACTTTCTTCGACATTTTGCACGATAATATGCGAATTTGAAAGACAAGCTGAAAGTAGTACATGAGGCAAACTGGTATCATTTTCTTTGACATGTTTCACAATAACGTGTGATGTGGTGTCATTTTCTTCGATATCTTTCACGATAATATGCGAGTTGGTATCACTTTCTTCGATATCGTTTACAATAATATGAGAGTTGGTATCTCTTTCTTCGATATTTTTTACGATAATATGCGAATTGGTATCATTTTCTTCGATATCGTTAACGATAATATGGGAATTGGTATCACTTTCTTCGATATCGTTTACAATAATAGGAGAATTGGTATCTCTTTCTTCGATATCTTTTACGATAATATGGGAATTGGTATCATTTTCTTCGATATCGTTAACGATAATATGGGAATTGGTATCATTTTCTTCGATATCGTTAACGATAATATGGGAATTGGTATCACTTTCTTCGATATCGTTTACGATAATATGCGAATTGATGTCACTTTCTTCGATATCTTTTACGATAATATGCGAATTCAAATGACACTCTGATGGAGGTGAAACATCGTTGGTACTTAAACATGAATTCTGGCTATGGTAACAATTTAGATGAAGTGAACTCGAGTCATTATGCAGAGATGAATTTAATTTCTCACCACATGATTCAAGCGACGAAGTGATATTTTCTTCGATATTTTCCACAATAATATGCGAATTTAGATCACCGTTTGATTTAGATGGAAGGTCGTTACTGTTTAATAATGAGTTTTCGTTTTTAAATGAAGATATTTCGATTCTCATAGACGGTTCACATTGCTGTACTTTATCGGTCGTATTTTTTGAATCTGGTTCGTCTGAATAAGTTTTAAAATTACTCGAAGAACTTAAATTTGTTCCAACATCATTCACGGTCGTATCGCCATCGTGGCAGACTTGATTCAAGGTTAACTCATTTTTCAACGATTTCACATACCATTTTTGACCTTTCTCGAAATTTCTCAACTCATCGATATCTATTTCTTTTTTGCACTTCAAACGTTTCAATCTTTCTTCATTACATTCCGGATAAACACCTTCTTCCGCTAAAGCAAATGCTAGAGGGAGAGGATTTTTTTTCTTGGAAATTTTCATATTTCTCTTTTTCTCTTTTTCTTCTCTTTTCTTCGCCTCTGACTTTGCCTTTTCTTAGAGTTTTTATTTTTAATAATCATCCTAAGCTTGGTATTCATAAGATGCTTTAGGTGTTCGGTGGTAATTATGTAAATGCAGTTGTTCGATGGGTGGGCATTTTTTAAAGTAACGTATTTCATCGAAACGATAACCGGATTCATATAAAGTAAACTAATATCTTGGGAATTGGCGAAATTATCATTACCTACTTTGAACGATTTTAGCATATCGTTTACGACGAAAACAGCTTCCACCGGACTTACAATAACTGTTCTTCTTTCAAAATCAGTTTCCTCTGGATCTAATTTGCTCGCCATGATATAAACGCTAGGGCACGGCGAATTATCGCAATGCTTAGCTAGGGTATTTTTCAAACCATTTATTAAACGCGGGAGAGCCTTTTTAAAGGAAGAATTAATGAAAGAACTCTTTTGAGAGGCGGCTTTTTCAATCGATATAAGGGTAACGATTAAGTCATTTAATGTTCTACTTTTACGTTTATTTTGAGAGTTCGATTTCGATAGCTCGTCATCGGAATCGGAATTTGATGAGTGAACTTCGGCTACAACGATTTCTTCGCAAGCTATTAAACCGTCGTAATCTGAAAACATAAACGTATTTATTTGGTAATTTTGAATTGTAAAACGAGAAGCGAAAAATATTATTTTTGTCGGTGTACCTTCTAAAGGCGAGTTTATGTTATATCCGACAATTTCTTGGTTTTCGTTTTCAGTCGAAAGCGGATTCATTGTTTCTTCGATGCCAACGAATAAAATATTATTAGACTCATTTTCCGCATCACATTCGGATAATTCGTCGTTTTGATTTTTAGACCTGGTTACATTCCTTGAAAGTGTATCGAGATCGTTTTTATTCTCACGTGTTTCACCGTCGATGAAATCATAAAGTGAAACTGGCTTCAGTAGCTGAAATCGTGATAAATTATTATTACCTCGAGCTCACAGCTGAGTATAATTATATTGACATTATTTTAAATGGACTACACTAAAAGTAACTGTGGAAACTTTTCTTCAACAAATTATGCTGGATTAAAATTTGAAATAATTAACATGTACTGACATAATTTGAATTATATTTATGTAATTTTTTCTTTATTAAAAATAAATTTTTATTTTGTCAATGTAGGGTGTTTCACGTCAATTTGAATTGCTTCATAACACATGAAGAGCTATTCATATGACACCCATGTATGATGGTTTGTCCACCTTATTTGCTAAAGAAGCTGAGATATAAGAGTTTGATTTTTTTTATTCTGATGATGATCAATTTTGATTTTTTTTTGTGATTTAAAGCAGATACCAGATAGAGATATGGTATTGGTGTATATAATGTAGTATTACTGACAAAAAATTATCTCAGTGGAGGGAGTAGGTGAGGAACTATAATGAGAAAAGTGTAAAAAGAGCATTTGCACATTTTTCAGCAAATATCATTGAAAAATGTCCTATTGATCAGATTTTGACTAAGTCATAATTTACTCTTACAGTTACATAGTAAAGTCCATTCATTATCTCTAATAACATCTAGTTTTCCTCACTTCTTCCACGTAAGAAGAAAAATTGCTGAAAAATATGGTAGGAACGGCGTCTTCGTGGAGTTCGTTATTTAAATCGAAACAATAATTCGTAAAATGTAAAGAACATAGATAATTATTTTCACGAAGTAACTGTTTGGGAATTTTAGCCGCTTCGATCCAAATGTTACGATTCTTTTGTGAAATCCTGCAAAATGAACGTACAACATTATAAAAAAAAAGCTAAGCAGCCATGTCGCATTATTAGAGCTGAGTTTTTAATTCGGATTTGTTTACATGAAGGTAACATTGTTAATTAAACATTCAAGTGTAGAGGTCACATCCATTACTTAGTCCAACACCTCTACCTCATCCCTCCCAAGAATACTAGAAAAGTTAAATTTGGAATGTGTAATACATTTTGTTCGCAAAAAGTAGAAAATCACTCATTTTTCAAATTTCACCAGTTTGAGGCTTTTCAAGTTTACCTCAAATTTTGACCATTCGCCATTTTGAATCCACTTTTAATCGATTTTGACCCAAATTTAAGAGATCATTTTCCGATATCAAACTAAACCTAAATAAAAGATTTATGAAATTGCTGACTCATTACATTTTGAGGACCCTCCCCCGCCGCTCCTTTTTTTCCTCACCAAAACCATGCGTGAAGGTGAAAATGGTGTACAGGATATTTATCATCACTAATAATCATATGAGTGCGCATTTATCGAATCTGAGCAATTTGAGGTTCCTCAAGCCTTCCTCAAATTCTAGATATCCGCCATTTTGTATCCATTTTGACCGAAATTTGAGATGGCATATTTTGTTTCCTAACTAACTCCACATACGAAGTTTGAGCTCCACAGGTTGAATGGGAGAGGAGATATGATAGATTCAAGAAATTTCATGACTCAAACCTCTCTTAATAAGCCTTTTTTGCTCTAACCTCTTTCCAAATGCACTTGGGAAGTTGAAATTTGGACGTGTTGTTATGCTTGACTCATTTCTTCGTATGAGATCCAAAACGAAAATTTTGAGCCATTTTGCCTCCCTTCAGCCACCCTCAAAATTTGAGTGATCCGCTATTTTGAGATGAATCAAAAAAACAATGAAGTTATTTTTTCATACTTTTATAAAGACTCCCTCATCAAATTTTCAACGTTTTGATGATGGGGGGAAGAGAAATATACATCCCAGAAAGATAGGTATTTGCCATATAATATTACAAATGGTCTGAAACGCAAAGATTTGAAAATCCACCCTCCTCTATTCTCTCCTTTCCATTCAGGTAGGCTATAACAGCCATCAATTTACATGAAAAACCTAGGTGAAAAATTATCAATTCGAATATAACACCAGAATTACGTACTCGTAGAAAGATAAAAATATTCCATTTTCCACCAATTTCTTTTGATCTTCCGAAATATTAAACGAGCGAACTTCGCAGCCATAAGCCGAGCAATATTTTTGGATTCCTAGATTTTCGTATAAATTAGAATTCTTCTCTTCGTCATCAGGCAATGAAGACGAATACGAGGCTTTTTTTGCGCGCCTTCCAAGAGCAAGAACCGCCATCGAATACCTTTGATCTGGCGGTATAAATGGCATACTGGGAGATATACGATGAAAATACAAATAAAGAGCTGCTTGGTGCTGGCAAAAAGCTCCGAATTTGCCCACATCACAGCTACAACGTCCTAGGGATAGATCAACGAGGCATTTTTCTTCGCTATTGCCTTCTTTCGGGAGTGAGAAAAGAGAAGTGTCTAAAATCTCTATAGATCGTTTATTTATCAACTCAGCTTTTTTGAAATCACTTCTCATCATTCTTCTTGCCGCATTCATGCGACCGTTGGCTATTTCGAGTAATTTGGCGCCGAAGTAATTGTCTAGTTCTTCGCACGTGTGATATAAAAGCGAGTACGAATTTACTTCTCTACATCTACTCACGACGAAAGATTTATACAAACGAACGAAAGTTTTACAAACGTTATTCGTATGGAAACCTCGTATACGATAGGTTCTATAAGCTGTACACCATTTCTCTCTTTCCAACCACAGCGAATTCATATAATCTACCCAGAGCGGGAATTTTCGCGCGAAATAAGCATCTTCGGTTTCAGATGTACCGTTACAAATTAAGTAGAGTTTCTCAGCTTTTTCGATGCTATCGCATAAGACCAGCTGGTTAAACATTTTGAGTAATTTTTTGTTGTCTGCTTTTGAATTATCTTTTTGGTCTTGCAACCATTTCATGACAGGATGTAAAATTTGAAAACGGCAAATCAATAGGTTCGATTCAGGCCATAATGCTCGAACAGCATAGGTCTCTTCGTCGCTACCATCAGTCATAATAGCATATGGATGACCTTGTCCACAAAATGAATTTGGACCGAAATTTTCTTTAGCAATGGTAAAAGCTTTTAGAAAATTTTCTGCTGAGTTGTTTTGCATTATAATCAGAACTAATGGAACGATTTTAACTTTACAATGAGCTAGTATGAATGTCACTGTATATGGAGGGTTTGAAGTAGTGGTAAATGAATCTACGAACACCATATCTTTAGCAAAAGGGAGTTGTTGAGCTCGTTGCATTAAAGGTGTTATAATGACGAGGATAAACGGATCTTCGCAGAACTCTATAATGTGTCCTTTATTTCTATAAATTTCAATCATACTTTGTAGTTTCTGTAATTCGTAAAAAGATGAAAATTAATTGCGCCATAAATATACGATAAAGCGAATACATATATGAGGTATGTAAATGTACTAACATCTTGGTGAGTGGTTGTAGACTTGGTTGGATTATTTATAAAAGATACATCAATACAATTATCCGGTTGTTCACTGTACAAAGCTGGAACATAGTTTTCCTCCAAATGAAAGACTGAGCTTTCATTTTGGATAACAATTGAATGGAAATGATTGTAGGAGACTGTGATTAAAGTGATAAATCCTTCCTGTAAAACGCACATATGATAACAACTGTATAATGTTTTCGTACGTATGTATTTAGCGAAACGTGATATAATAAATAAATACTAGCCTGTATATATGGATTCACGAGTGACCTATTATTTACTTTTTTAATCATAAACGTAATACCGCATGGGCAACCATCTTTTTTATCGATATTCTTCAAAGAGTAACTGCTAAGATGACAAATATAAACGGCACTGTAATGTATTCAAGATATGATATTATTACAAGATGATGAAATTAGGTTGGAACGACAAAAGAGATACGTAAAGTATGATTACCAAAACGAAAATACAAAAGAATCACTCTCAATATCTCTAATGACCCAACTGGTGTCGGTAGCTTGTGAAAATTTTTCGATCCATAGTTTACATTCTTCTTCAGTTTTTATGTCACATCTGATATTAACTCTTTTTTCTTTCTCATTGTGGTAAACTATATCGTGGCGAAAGCAATCGGGTAAATTGGTAGAAATTTCTTTGTAGTTCATTTTGAGAACATTATCTGGAAATGGTAGATGAATGTTAACGAAACTGTACGATTTTTATTGTTTATATCTACAATGAAATTACGTACTCGATTCACGGTAACAATAAAGACAAATTCAGATAAAAAAATGGCAAGTTCGAAGTGTAATATTTTCACAAAATTTGATAAGCGAAAAAGTAAACGACGCACGTATCATTAAAGGTGGCGGGAGCTGACGGGAGACAACTCATTCGTCCGTACTCCGTTGGTTTCGGGTACGTTCGGAAACTGTCGGAAAGGTTTGTTCAATGGGTTATTGGGTTTATGTTCATTTTTAGGCGCGTTGCATACTTTTTATTGAAGAGGTTTCGTTTTTTTGAATGTTCTTGAGTCTTGACAATAAAACACCAAGGAAAAATATAATTGAAATTTTCTTTCAGACGGTGCAAAAAAAAATCAATTTCGTTGTTTGATATGGAATAAATTCCAACAATAGTGAAAATTTCGGCAAATATGAAGTGTAAAAATGTTTTGATTGGAAAAAATTGTTTTTTTTTTCATTATTAACAAATTTTAGGTGTTTCAGTATTGCAACTTTTGAAAAAGATTGAAAAGTTTGGAAATTATATTGAAAATTATCGTTACAAACTGTAATTTCCAATTTATCATGATAGAAATGAAAATATATTATGGACAATTAAAAATTTTCTCAACTTCAAAGCTATACTTTATCGTCCATGATCGTCCAAAAAGGGGGAAAAAATTAGCCAGCATTTTTGTTTTTTTAATTTACGAAGTCTAAAGGTCCATAAGCTGTTTCAAAATTCTTTTCAAATAGCAGCAATTTTGGTAACTTTCAAAAATGAATAACAAATGAGCAGTTTATGCATTATTTGGACAGTATGGGCTCAGGGACGTACCGAAAGGGGGGAGGGGGGGGAGCTTCCCCCCTTGGCTTTTGGAAAGTTGGTAAATTTGGAGTTTGAGCGTAAAAAGTTGGTAAATTTGGAGTTTTAGCGTAAAGTTGGTAAATTTGACCACTTGTGCAGTATTTAAATTTTTTGAAGACTAACAAGACTGTGCATCATATTTTTTCGTGAAGCAAAAAAAAAAAAAAAAAAAAAAAAGTCAACAATCAACAATTGGTAAAATTTCATGGTATTAGTTGGCAATTTTTGGTTTTCTCCCCACCCCCGGAAGAAGGTCTTCGGTACGCCCCTGTATGGGCTCAATTTATAGTCTCTTTCGGACTCAAGAGGGGAAATATGCTCGATTTTTATCACAAAATGCTTCTCAAAACATCATACTTTTGCTTCAAAATACTTCGTACAAATTTTCTAGCATTAAAAATCTCAAACTTGTTCTCATACTGTACCACGAGGAGAAAACCAACAAATTATCCATTTGCCGTTCATTTTTGAAAATAACCAAAGTAATTAATTTTCGATTTTTTAAACCGTTCAAACCGTCTTATAAATTCAAAAAAAATTGGTGACTAAATGTTTTTCATTCTTTGGAAGATGAAGTATGAGTTTAGAACGTGAGAAAATGTTTACCTAATTATCCAAAATTTATTTTTACGAAAATTTTTAAGGATGTGTAATTAAGAATTAAATTGGTGGTTGGTACTTTTATTAGGTCCTTTTGAGTTAATTTGGTTCCTATTGTGACCTCGCCTCTTCCCTTTGTTCAGAAGAACCTAAATTCCGACCATCCTATTGCTACCTCTCAAACCTCAACATTATAGGGAAGCTATAGACTTGCTAATTATTGGAATATAATTAAATTTCCAGGTGCAACATTCTTGCTACTAGAGTGCTTTTTTGCCTTTAGAACGGAGTCTATTTTTGTCATTCTGGGAGTTAATTCCCCATCAGCTAAAGCGGGAAAACGGCTCATCGCAACTCCGAATATGGAAGTGACGAGTATGCTTTTGAACTCGAAGTAATTTTTTCGAAGAGAAAATTTTCTCATAGTGAGCGCAAATCAAAACCACAACACGTAAAATCATCGATGCAATAAATCGTCATCGCGTAAAATTTCAAGAAAACGCAACATTAATCTATCGTAAACAACCTAATTGATCGTAGTGCAAATCTGTGCAAACCATAACGTGGAAGGTGAAAATCAGGCGAACCTTTCCGGCACTTCCCGATAATACCCGAAAGTCCGAAACGAAAGGAAATAAAAGAATTAACACAACACTAACACAACAACACAACTAACCACGTAAATAATCGCAATTTGTGAATCACAAACCAGATAACGAGCGACGATAACGTCGAATGGACTCTAAATTTTTGCATTGTTCATACTTCGACCATACATGAAGTATTTCGAGATTTTTTGCTTCGCTCTTCAACACTCGTCTCATATTTTGTCGTAACTAAAGTCGCACTTCCTAGTCGAGAGATATCACTTCAAGTAATTTATTATTTATTTTTTATCTATGCTGAATTAGGTACGATACTTATAGCAAAATTTCAATGTTAACTTGTATTTAAAACACTACCTTTATAATCTTATTTTACTTATTAAAACAGGAGTATTATTTGCAACCATGGTTTTCATCAAGATTTTTCTTCTATTTTTAATTCGCTATGTTGTTTGTGATGTGGTATATGATCAACCCGAACAAATTCATCTTGCATTTGGAAGTACGTACATCATCACTTCTATTTTGCTTTTAATTTAAAGCATTTTTTTTTTGTTGAAAGAAAGTTCATTTTCGATTTAAATTACGTAATATAAGTGAAAGAAACTGATAATAGTATAATTATTGTTTGATGCTGAGTTATTAGGAAAATTTTAAAAATTTGATAAAATAATATTTTTCATAAAATTACAATTTATTTGTTGCACTCGTGTAATTACCTACGCTGTTACATCTACTTGGATTAATTACGCGTTAAAATTTTTAAAGTACATGACTATTTTAAAAAAACGAACTCGATTATTCATATTCGTCACAGTATGAAAGAAAATATCTTCATTAAGATCCATTGAATTTTAACCATACACTTCTTGACGTCATGATAACACTCCTTTTAAAATAATTTACATAATTTTTACAGGTGATACCTCCGAAGTTATGGTAACATGGAGTACCATGAATAGTACTCGCTCTTACGTGGAATATGGAGTTGCTCCTTCTCAATTAAATAAATTAGTTCATGGAAAGTCGGAACTTTTTACCGATGGCGGTACCGAACATCGGCAGCAGTACATTCATAGAGTCATTCTAAGTGGTTTAGAACCAAACACCACGTATTGTAAGACTCGCGGTGATTAATATTGAATTTTTTCATCAACCAAAACACTGTTTAATCTTTTACTCCTCTCAAAGATTACCATTGTGGCAGTAATTTGGGATGGTCATCTAAGTTCTATTTTAAAACGGTTCCCAACGATACCAATTGGTCTCCGCAGTTTGCTGTGTTTGGAGATATGGGTAATTATAACGCCATCTCTTTGCCCGCTTTGCAAATGGAAGCACAAATGGGCATGTATGACGCTATTCTTCATGTGGGAGATTTTGCTTACGATATGGACACGGTATTTGTTTACTTGTATTCATTGATACGTATGTTCTCTTATTATTTGCTTTTTTGTGGAAAATAATAATTTATTTTGTTCTTCAGGACAATGCTCGCGTAGGTGACGAGTTCATGAGGCAAATTGAACCCATAGCTGCTTATGTCCCTTATATGACTTGTCCGGGGAATCATGAGGAAGCTTAGTAAGCAGTACTGTGTTCAAATGATCTCGATAATCCTATAGTTTACAGCCATATGATTTTTTTTTTCAAAAATTGAAAAAATAATTAGAAAAAAGAAGTTTGAGAATTAATTCAGTGTTTTAACATCGAAGTAATTTTATGTTAAAATTTTAAAATTTTATATCTAGTTTTAAAGAAGAAAAAACGTAAGCAGCCACGCTACATTACTAGAGCTGAGTTTTTAATTGGGGCTTATTTAGGTTTACTCTTTCATGTTTGTAGACCATACCCAGTACCAAATTTGAAAACCCCTACTCTATCCCTTCCAAAACACCTTGAGGATTTAAATTTAGAATAATGTAGTATTCTTTGCCATGCGATAATTATATGGACCCATATTTTCAAATTATAGCAACTTGAGACTCCTCAAGTTATCCTCAAATTTTGACCATCCGTTTTTGGATTCATCTTGACCCAAATGTAAGAGGACATACTCTGGTCATCACCTTACCCCTTACGTATAAAGTTTGATCATTCTGTGTAGATTTAGTGATGAAATATGGAAGATACTTTTTTTTTTTTCATTAAATCCCCTCCAAATGCACTTAGGAAGCTGAAATTTGGATATGTTGGTGTCCATGACTCACTCTTTCACATGAGATCAAAAATGCAAATTTTGAGTTGTTTGTGTCTCCTCCAGCCACCCTCAGAATTTGAATGATCCGTTATTTCGAGGTGTATCGAAAAAAACGAAGAAGTATCTTTTTCGTATTTTCAAGACGTGTCAATGAACTTTGAGTGGTTTTTATGAGTTCTCTCCGGTAGTACACGTGGAAGAATGTATATATATTTTTATACAAAAACTTGCACATTTGCCAGATAATTACTAATGATCTGGAATGCGAGGATTTGAAGCAATGTTGCCATTTTAGCGATTTTGTGTTTGTCGCTAGACCTAGCAATTTTGATATAAAATCTTCAGATTTTTTCATTTAGCGACTAACGGTTGTTCTAACAAATTGTAAGTTGATCTAGTGATCATTCCAGCAAAACTTGAAAATTTAGCGTTTTGAAAGATTTTTGTTTAATAATTTTTTTTTTTTTTACAATATTTCCCACACGTTTACTGATTTACCATATATTTCCAACGTATTTACCAAACATTCAACCTCAAACTTTTTGTTTTTTGTTTTAATGATACCTAGGTAAATCCTTATTTGACTTATTGTTACCTGGAAACCCGTGTTGTATGAATGCATGTCTTAGTATCTTTCATTCTTTCACGTATTCGAAAATTATTATGAAATAAATCATTTTTTTTTTATTCAATGAGATGAATGTCGATGAATGACTAATACAAGCAAAATTTTAGAAAATTTCGATCCCTTTGACGATGATGATCTCGAAGTCTGGTTTGCTTTATTAATATCTTTCGAGGTTTTAGTTTTGTTTTTATTTTTCCCCCTAATTTGAAGTTCTCTGTTTTTTATTTGAATGGTAAATACCAAATATATGATCAAGATGCTATTAGAAATATTCGAAGTATTCTGATTTTCATTGTGATAAATAGAAAATCGGTCAAAATGTATAAATTTCCTGTTATATTAATGTATGGTGATCCTTATTTTGTCGTGTACTCATGACAAATGCAATGTAAATGAAAACTTTTTGCACCATTTAATAGGAAATTTCATGTTCTATAAATTCGATTATATCAATTTTTTTCTGAAACCCAATCGCTTTCATGATATTTCCAAAAAAACAAAATCCCCCATGAAAGACAATGTACTGTATGCAGAGATGGCGCGATTCGAATCGCGCGAAAGAATCGTAAGGAATTGCAGAATCAATTTTCAATTCAGCACAATATAATCAACATTTATTAAATATGTGATAATGATATCTACATTCTACATTAAATTTCAATTTCATAAATATTCGTAACTATGTATATTTCAGAGTTTTATAATTCAATTCATTCAGCAGAGATAAAACTGGTAAACGTAAACGCAATCAAATCTCTTAATTCCCAATTTACGACTTCTCAACAATGATAAATTGTATTTTAAATTTGTAACAATGCGTAAAGTATCACATAAAAATTAAAACAATCAAAAACTTCATTGCCTTATTATAATTTAATTTTTTCATTTTGTACATTTTTTTAAAAGAATCGCAAGAGTTGGATTCTTAAGAAAGAATCCGATTCTTTAGTTTTAAAGAATTGTGAAAAAAGAATCCGATTCGCAGTTTCAAATGAATCATGACCAGCGACGTCATTCACTTTTGAACTAAACGAAAATCGTTCACGTTCGCGAACTTTTCCACCAAAATAAACGTGAACTGAACTGAACGAAATCAGAATTGACCAGAACGTGAACATGAACTGAACGCATCTTTTTGTTGAATGAACGTGAACTGAACTGAATATGTTTTTCCCTTAAAAATGAACATAATATCCAAAGTTGCTACTGTTTTTTTTTTTGTTTGTTTTTGTTTTTTTTTTTTCAGGGAACGTAATGAAAATTGTTCACGTTCGTGAACTTTTACCACGAACTAAACTGAACGATAATAAAATAATTACGAGCGCGAACTTAAACTGAACGTAGCCATTTTTTCAACAATTTTAGCCCCTAAAATAGAAATTAAAACTAAAAAAAAAAAATTTTAATTAAAAAAAGTCATTTTAAAATTAAATTTGTTATTTTGAATCAAATTATTTTTTTTAATAAAAGGAAAAATCAAATAATGAAAATAATATTATGAATAAGCCAGAACGTGAACTGAACTGAACGAACTGATTTTTAGTATGCGCGTGAACGTGAACTGAACGTCGTAATTTTATTTTCAAAATGAACTGAACGTGAATGCGTTCACGAACGACGCAACTCTGATCATGACATTCGAGTCTGATTCGCAAATTTCAAAGAATCGCGTCATCTCTGACTGTATAATGTTTTCATTATCAATCATCGAATATTTTACCTACATCGACATTAGTACGTCATGCCTACTTGCACCCTGAATAACGTTTTTCTTCTCTGTTTCATTTCACCCTGTCATGTCGGCCAAAAATTGAATTCACCTTAAATTTTTAGCTCAAGGTCTTGCGTTTTTTAGTGTCAGGATTGAGCGACTTATATCATACATAGCAGCGACTTTTTTCATATGCGATATGGCAACGCTAATTTTTTAAAGATTCTACTCTCTCCCGACCACCCTCCTAAATCATTAAGCTGTAATAGCCATCATTTTTATTAAAAACTCAGCTAAAAAATTTAATTCTCGAGCGTTCGAAGATCATTTGAACACTATGTATATTTGCTAGTAAATATGATAAGGTATTTTCACGAGCAGTACTTGACGTTTGTATTTAATTTCAGCAATTTCAGTAATTATAAAGCTAGATTTAGTCCTGTGGATGGACCTGATAACTTGTTCTATAGTTTTAACATCGGACCAGCTCATTTCATCAGTTTGAATACCGAATATTATTATTTTCTGAATTACGGTATCAAGTCGTTGATTAAGCAGTATTACTGGTTGGAAAATGATTTGAAAGTAATTTTCTTAATTTATAAATTTCGCAAATGTATATTTCAATACCATGCGAGCACAATAGGAAAGGAAGTCTACATCAGAGATCACGTGATTTAAGGAACACATCTCATCAAAATGATTGTACACTGATACGCTGATACCAACGAAAGAGAGACAAAGGGCTCCCTTACACGTTTTTAAAGTGTCACAGTTTCCCTCTTTCGTTCGCAATCATCTGATATGTTGTGGTTGTGTTAGTAAAATCACGTGTCTTCTGACGTGAAACTTTCTTTCCCTGTGCAATGATGAAAGATACTCTGCTTCCATAGATTACATTGCTTTGTATCCCACGAATATATTTCATTTCATGAAAATAGATCGTGTGAAAAATAAACAAGTTCGTCCATATGCATCAGTTGGTATATGGAACAATGAAAATTGCTTTGCTATTTCGTTATCAGATACGTCATGGATAACACTGTGATTCAGTGAATTTAAATGATGAAATAAAATATTTCCTTGGTATGGACTGAAAAAAATTATCTTATTTGATTGTAGTGAAATTCATCGCTTTCAGTTGAAGTTTTTGTACATGAAAATAGGTAATTAATGCTTGAAGAACTCCCGATAAAAAATAATTTTTTGTTATCTCATCTTATGTCTTTAATAAATCAACACTTGATTTCTCGATAGCAGTGCAAATAAAAATCAATATGAATATAAGTTTAACGCTTAAGAAAGAAAGAGAGAGTGAGAGAGAAAGGAAAAAAACTACCATTGAAAGAGGTTTTTTTTTTCATTTAAAGTATTTATTAAATTTTACTTCATGTGAACAGGGAATACAGAAATACGTTATGCCCCCAACTCCAAGTGTGATCAATAAGAGGTGCGGAGCTTTCAAAGAATCAAAATTTAGTCCCTTAAGTACTTTCTGGTGGCGGTGGGGATATTGATTTCTTCGATAGAGGTTATCTTAGAGATGAAAATTATACTATGTCAATTGTCACCAACCCATACTTGATCAATGAGATACCAGTCCTCTTCAGAGTTTCGAAATCGGGACATATCTATCTTAAATACAATTATACACATAAGAAACCGGTAAGTTTGATTTTTTTGTCGCGGATGTTTTGGAAGACTACTTTTACGATTATCGGTGAAATTTTCAATTCAAGTTCTAATTATCGCATAGATGATTTTTAAACGAAATTTAAAATCTAAACCCCATAATAGAGGGGTGGGATTATTCAATTTATTAATGATTTAATTAAATTAATTTTTGAAACTAAAATAAATTCATTATTTTTTAATAAGTTTATTTTATGTAATTTTATAATTTTAATTTTAAATTCGAGAGGAGGAGGAAGATTTGAGATTGGGAGGTTCCAAATTTCAAAATTATTTTTTTGAAAGCATTACTGAATTCTTTGATGATAAATACAATTTTTTGTGTTCTCCCTCTTTCTCCTCAGGGGCACTTTTACCCCTCATATTTAATGGCAAAGTAGCTCAAAAATGTCAAAAAACAATAAAATTCACTTTTCATAAAATATAAGTCAACACTCTTTGATCCACACCTTTTGATTGATGGGGATTTATACTTAGTTGATTAGTGCTGGAATGGGTGATGTTGCAGAATTTTCATCTCATATCCCAGTATTCCACAATCGACGATAAATACTTACGGGACTAAATTTTGATCCTCAACAGCCTCCTATCTTTTCCAGTTTAAGACGTAATATGTTTCAAGTTGGAACGTCGATAAGTTTATTTTCCAAACTTGCGGCGAATGAAAATTAGCTGTCAAAAGTAAACTGTATTAATTCTTAATTGTATTCGGCAGGAAGCTAATAAACCAGAAAATAGGAAACTGCATCCTTGGATCATTACATTCGGTCATCGGCCAATGTATTGCTCCAATGGAGATGGCGATGATTGTACATACGAAGATGATTTAGTTCGAACTGGATTACCTATGATTAAAAAGTATATTTGTGTTATTTGCATAAAATACCTAAATTCGAATTTGAAAATTTCTGATTTTTTTTTTTTTTGTAGATTCGGATTAGAAAAATTATGGTACGATTATGGCGTTGATTTAGCTATATGGGCTCACGAACATTCGTACGAAAGATTATGGCCGGTTTATAATTTAAAAGTATATAATGGAAGTTACGAGGCTCCATATACAGACCCTAAAGCTACTGTTCATATTACTACAGGCTCAGCCGTAAGTGAAGTTGTATCGGCCTTGATTTTCGTTCAAGATTTATTTGTAAATTAAATCTCGTATTTTAGGGTTGCGACGAATTTGTTGACGGATTCGTAAAAAATCCTCCCGCATGGTCGGCATTTCGTAGTAGCGACTATGGATATACTAAGATGAAAATTTATAATAGCACGCATTTGTATTTCGCACAAGTGTCGATGAATAAAGTAAATTTTGAATTTTTTATTAGAAAAAATTTAATGTGGAGTCGTTTTATTTCATGTTTTTTTTTTTTCAGCAAGGACAATTGATCGATCAGGTTTGGCTGATTAAAAATGCCCACGGTTCGTACAGTGCAAAAGGTAAACATTGAAGTACAAATTATGGTATTTTGGTGACACTGTCAAGCTAACAAATCGTTTCATTGTTACGACTATTCATTATGGTTCAATATGATGTCAAAATATGTTCTTAAAACTTCATCAGTTGCCATTTTTTTTTTTGTCTAGTCAGATTTATGAGTATGACCTAAGTTTACGAACATTGTAAAATTAGTTATTATTATTTTTAAATGCATTCATAACCATTGCGAATTACCATTTTTTTTTTGTCATTATGTAAGAAGTTCAAATTTAAAGCAATAAGTGTACTTAACATATATTTTGTTATACTCATTATGAAATTAAAATTGTGATTTTATATTATTTTTAGCTACGTATTTTACCAAGTTGAATGATGTTCAATAAAATATTGAATTTATTTATTAAGCGTTTTTTTGTAATCTATGAATTACCTTATTTCTAGTATGAAGCATCGTCTCAAATTCATCGTTTAGTGACTTGTTACAAGGACTCTCTATTGAACTAATGTGTCACTGAATGCGTAGAAAGGAAAAAGAAATAGAATAGGTGAGGCCAGTCAGCAATAGCTTACTTAAAAGGAGCCTCCAAGAGAGCCGAAGGCCCCCAATTTAATCGCAGTTTTATTAATTTTATAAACCTCAAGTCGAAATTTAAATGATTATTTTACATGGAAAATCTGAATAATTTTCTCTGCACTTTACATAGTCTAAAGCACGTTATTATCGTTAGCTATGCAACACATTTTCGGAAATGAATCAGAAAATTTTTTTTAAAAAGTAAAAATGTATTCGGGGCCTCGAACTTCGTGCTTGAAGAAATCATGTGTCTGCTAATGTCATTTAGGCGGACACGGATGTTTTCTTTCGTACCTAAGATTTTTCTGAGGCCTGTTAGACGTTAGGTCGCAAAGAGAAAGCAAGATAAAATTGAAATTTTAAATTCAACGATTCTAACGTACATAAATTTAACATAATTTTAAACCTATTTAGAAAGTGCCAAATGGGGGCCATATAAAGACATTTATGCTGTTGGCTTTAGAAAAAGATATAGTGGTGAGTAATAGTGATTTTGTCACCGATAAATTCGTCAAAAGGAATAACGAACTAGATGAAATGTCGAATATTTAATTTTCCAAAAAAATTTTTGAATGGTTCACTAGTTTTATTACTTATTTGAGCTAAATAATTCAAAGAATAGAAAAAAAATAATGATAATGGAAATAAAAATAAAATTTGGAGAAAACTACAATCGAATATCCAAGCTATCTTAATTTCTCAAAGCTTACAATTCTTTTTTGGAATTTTATACCTTTCAAATTATTTTTTGAAGATTGAAGATAAAATTCGATTTTTTTTTAATTTTTTTTTTTTTGAAAAATATGAAAAAAAAATTATAGTTCTTGAGTTCAAATAAAAAACTTCTAATTACGTCACCCACTGGTACAGCGAGTTATTAAGTTCAAATTTTTTTTTTTAATAGTAAAAAAATAAAAAAAAGATTGCAATTTATGTGACGCTTATATACTGAATCACAAAACCAAAGCCAAGAATTACTCAAATCTTAAACAAAAATTAAATATTGGAAGATGCATTTTGTGATCACTGATCACATTCAAAAAAATTATAGAATCAAGTGATCAACAATTATAATTACCATATCGGAAGGCGAGGGAATTTATATCTTTGCATGAAGAGGGGGATTTTCAGAGGGTTGGTACAGCAAATACTGTGGTGGGAGGGAGGGGGAGAAATTAAAAAATTATTATTCAAGTCGATGGGTGGATGTTTCAGGTTTTCATTTACGGGGATGATGATAACATTGAAATTTAATTGCCAATTTTAAATTACGTAAATAATATGTACTATAAAAATGCATAATTATAATCCTTTTATTTCTTTTTAATGCTTCTTTCATAATATTGGCGTGTCGTGATTTGAAAAAGGACACTTAAATATACGTTTATTAATGAATTAATTATCGTTACTCAGAAGCGAATTTTGTTGAACTGAAAAATATTACACTTAATGAGAGAGAAGATGTAATTTTATATGGAGAAATTAATCCAATAGGTCGCCAAATACTATAGAAGTATAAATACCTACCAAACTAAAGATGTAGGTTCATTTCAAAAGTGAATTTGCGAAGAACAACCTCTACTTTCATAAAAAATAATCGTAAATTTTTTATATCAACATCATCGTTAAAAAAGTGAACATTAATGGAAGATACGAAAAAATAATAATAAAAGAAAAAAGGTTTATTTCAACGATATAAATCAAAATATAGTAAAAAACTTGACAAGTAACATCATAACGATAAAAAAAAATACTCGAACGTTACAATAAAAAAATAAAACAAACATCAGTAAAATTTCAAACAAAGAAAAGTTTTATCGCAATCGCCACAAAAATACTTAAAAATTATAAAATTATAACAAATTCAACGATTTAATCACAAATCAACAGAACGAATCGAAATTCTACATAATAGTACACAAGCCAGATTTTTCATACCCTGAGGTAACTGTAGGATAAGTGGTCAAGCTGGCGTCTTGTATTCTCGACTTGACACGAAGAGATGATGATTTTGTCTCCACTTCTTTATTATCTACATCATTCTTCATATCGAGTTCTCCATTTTGGAGTGACTGAGTACCATCTTCAATAAGATTTTTGCCAATATTAATTTTTATTTTCACCGAACTGCCGATAATCTGAGCCGGAGAATTGGCTAATTCGATATTTCCATCCATGGTAATAACTCCATCGAGCAAGGTTTTAGATTGTGATGAATCAACTTCTAGTGTCTTTTTATCGAGGTGAGTACTGGTTTTACTTCATCGTGTTCTTTTATATGAGTCGATTCGATATCTTGTATTTGTGGAATGTCTTCTTCGGTTGTGACCATATCCTCGGTATGGATTGTTTCTAAATTCGATTCTTCGAGATCGTTGGCATCGTCATTGATGACGATTTCTTCGATAGGTTTTTCGATCAGTTGAACGTCTTCGATGTCAGAGTCGGCGTTTTCATCGTCTGATTGGTTTTTCATTTCGGTACTTTCTGATGTTTCAGCAAGTTCCAGCGATTTATTTGGTTCGTCGAGTGACTCTTCTGCAGTCTTTTCGGATTTCGATTTTTCCTATAATTTTAAAATAGAGTGTAAGTGCTTGTTTAAGTTGGCAAATATGTATATGGAAGATTCATGAAATTTCCTGTAGCTATTTCCCCTTCAGAAACCGTTTTTTGCTCTACTCCCTTCCAAATTCACTTGAGGAGCTAGAATCAATCAACTGAGCTCATTTTATCGTATGACACAAGAATAACAAATTGTCGACTTCTTTTGTACCCCCACCACATTTTGAGGTCGATAATCCCTCCAGCTGAGTTTTCAATTGGGACTTGTTCACATCTGCTGGTAATATTGTCAAGTTAACATAATAAAATCCCTCTCTACCATCACCTCTCATTCCTAAATGATGTAGGGCTATAATAGTTATACTTTTCAATTGAAATCTCAGCTAATAAGACATTTGTTTAAATGAGACGTTAATAAAGAAGTGAAGCATCGATGAAAAGTTACGCTTTAAAATAATGGGTACTTGGCGACCTACTTGATGTTCTTGAAAACACGAAGTATGATAATGAATGTTATCGATCTTAACAGCATTTCTAAGTAGCCATTCGTCGCTTTCATCGTAGTAAAACTGTTCAAATCGCATCTTACACAGTTCACACGAAGTCTTTGTATTTGAACCAGTCGGTACACAAGGCACATCTTGCAAAATTTCTTCGGTATATTCGGTAACTAGATGCTGATTATCAAACCAACTGGTTCCTGAAATCACAATTCCCATAGCGATTTAATTGACATGATTATATGTAGTATGTATGTATACCAGGCACTTTACTTTCTATGAATGCTTTCTTTTCACCATGAAGTTTGACAAAGTGATTAAAAAGCAATGTGCGGAATCCTCCCAAGCTCCCACCAAGATCGACAACACTACGAGTTGGGAACTAGTATGGAAAAGGTTGAAAATTTGATAATAGTATCCTGATATAAATGAGCACAGACGTTTTTTCAAGCCAATCTTACGTTCATTGATTGTGGACGTTTGAAAATATGTAGCAACGACCAACAACCTCAATGATGGATATATTTTGGTTTTTTTTTTCGAAAATCGTAAGCGGCGGGATGAGAAAAGTTGCCAAATGACTCAATAATATGCTAAAAAAATTTCAGCCCTCCAAGTTTATATTTACTAGCTTCATAATTAGCAGAAAGTTGGAAAAATTTGGACTTCATCAAAAATTTCCAAAAAAATATTTTGCCGAAATAAATCATTTTTTGGGTGGGGGGAGGGAAGGAGAATATTAGCATTTTATATCTTTGGTTATAAAAATATATACATCATTTCGTACTATAGTCAGGGGCCACAAATTTTTTTTTTGATTCGGCTATATTCTGCCACAATAGTCATGGAAAGCAGAGCTGAGGATACTATAAACTTGTAGCCAACATAATTAAGAAGCCGAGTACCCGTTCGAATACATATTTTTCTCCATAGGTTGTCTATAAGTGATGTACAAAAATTCGGTATGTTTTTAAGAGGAGAGGGGTGTAAGAGGTTCTAAAAATTTGAACATCTTTGAAATTCCACAAATGGAGCATTTTTGTAAATGATTTTTTTTATTACATTTTATATTCACTATCCATTCCATTATTGTGTCAGAAAAAATTATTGTTTGGAAAAACTTGATGGAAAAGTGTGAGATGATGACGTCACGTGAGAAACAATTTGCGTTTTTTGGAAATTTTTTCTGTAAAATCGATAGCACGTGTAAAATACAACAAAAAAAGTCGAGTAAAATTTTTGCCTACTTCGAAAATTGAAGGAGCTACACCACATTGAAAGTTTCAATGTATCATAGCTCATTCAATTATTTTAAAAATGAGCCAAATTGTACTTTTTTGTTGTATTTTTGTGAACCATTAATTACAAAAAAAATCCAAAAACGTAATTTTTTTCTATGAGGTTATTGAAGAAAATTCGCGTTCTTTGGAATTTTTTGTGCTTGAAGTGCATAGTACTATAAAAAATACAACAAAAAAGTTCACATAAAATTTGGCCTATTTCTGAAAATGAGCATTCTACGATGAATTGAAAATTTAAATGCGCTGTAGCCCCTTCAATTTTGGAGGTAGACAAAAATTATACATGACTCGTTTCGTTGTATTTTTCAAGTACTATTCATTTCTAGAAAAAAAGTTTCCAAAAAACTCGAATCTTTCTCATGTGACGTCATTGCACTATACTTTTTCAAGATTTTACAAAAAATACTTCATTTCGGCAAATAGTGAATGAGATGGATACCTAGTACGAACAAAACACAACATGAAAAGTCATTTGCAAAAAATGTTCAATTGTGGAAACTGGAATACGTTTAAATTTTTGTATACCACTCTGTTGTTATTTCTTCAAAAGATTATTTCCATTTCATTAAAAAATTCTCAATTTCGATGAAATTCACAATTTTACAACCTTTTAATGACGTCATCACACATACAGCACTAGCTATGAAAAAAATGTAATCAGCTATGCCACATTACTAGAGCTGAATTTTTAACTGGGGCTTGTTCAAGTTTGAAAATAATGTTGCTAATCCCTTCATGACTACAGGCTACACCCAATACCAAATCTGAAAACGCTTGTCCTATCACTTCCAAAACTGCTTAAGAAGTTAAATTTAAAACAAATGTAGCATTTCTTTCCACGCAATAATCATATGAACAGATATTTCCATAGCCGGTGTTACGATGGTGGTTTTGGGTGTCTAATTCCACCCTCCCATAGCTTTTTAAGGTGTTTTTTTTTTTTTTTTTTAATTAAAAATGTAACGAGCATAAATAACCCCAGCACTTTTTTTGATATATATTAACTTTTTGATAATTTTAAAGGATTTACTATCTTTCTCACTTGACTTTACGGAACTGACCCCCTCCCCCTTCCCCCAGCAGTAATCCTGAAACCGACACCACATATTTCTCAAATTCAACTACTTGAGGCTCCTCAAACTATTTCCAAATTTTTACGATTCGCCATTTTGAATCCGTTTTGACAAAAATTGAAGAGGTCATATTCTGGTCATAAACTAATCCCTACACACAAAGTCTAACCTTTTTAAGTCGATTTGATGACGTAATAAGGAAAATTCGTGAAATTTCAAACAGCAATTTCCCCTCTAAAAGCGGTTTTTTGCTCTAACTCCCCTACAAATTTACTTAGGTAGCTGAAATTGGAATAGGTTAGTCACCTGGGATCATTTCATCGTATAACACCGCAATAAAAAATTTTCGACATCTTGTGTATTCCCTCTCCTCCACAATTTTGAGGTTGATAACCCCTCCTTCTCTCCTCCAATACCATTTATGGAGTTGAATTTGGTTATTGTATACTTCTCATTTTCCAATAACCATATGAGTCATATTAATTACATTTTTACTAATTTGAGGTTCCTTAAGCTCTACTCCAATTTTGATGATACCCATTTTGGATCTACATTGATACAAATTCAAGATGTCATGTTTTGGTCACCAAATAACCCCACACATAAAATTTGACCTTTCTAGATTGATTTGATGAGGAGATATGGAACATTCAAGAATTTCATTACTTAAAACTTCCTCAAAAAGCTATTTTTACTCTAACTCCCCTCCAAATACACTTAAGAGGCTGAAATTTGGTTATGTTAGTGTGCGTGACTCACTCTTCTATATGTTATCAAGAAAATTTTTTTAAACTATTTGCCCCTTCTCCAGCCACCCTTAAAATTTGAATGATCTGCCATTTTGAGGTGTATCGAAAAAACAAAAAAGGTCCTTTTATGAATCTTTATCAAGAGTTTCTTACCAAGTTTTGAGCGAATTTCATGAATACCAGTCGACGCTACGCATAGGAGAAAATATGTATGTGCCAAAAAGTTTGATGTTTGCCAGATGATTACAAATGGCCTGAAAAGCACGGATTTGAAGACTCTCCTTAAATCACATAGGCTGTAATAGTTATCATTTTCAAGTCAAAAACTCAGCTAAAATATGTGGCTTCGATTGGGTGCCTCTGTTTTTCATCTATGTTGGCTACAAGTTTATGCCATTCTCACATCTGGTTTTTATTCCTGCTTAGACAGAATGCACATCAAGTTTTACGATTTTTTGCATTATTTTGTGATATTGCTAATTAAGCAATTATTCATCAATAGAGCTATTTGAGACACAGTACATTTCGGTTTAAGGTTTCTGTGTTAATTTTCCTCACATCACTTCTCAGCTATTCTTAGAATTTGAAAAAATTATTTTTTGACAATCATAGAATAAAATAATAACGCTAATACAATTTTACATTCGATACCTACCTCTTTCACTTGTATCTTCGATTTCTTGAAACGTCATCCAATCACGTCCGCCATAATACCATTTCCTAGAATGTATCGTAAGCGTACCATCCTTTCGTTTCCTCTTCAGCCTATAGTGCCAATCTAAATGTTGACCATATTCGCGAGTTTGTTCGGTGGTAAATCTCTGAGCGCACGAATCGCACGGAATTCCAGTATGAAGCATTTTTACCATCCCAGGTTGCTTCCTGTAAACGTCAAGAATCAAGTATCGAGATTAAAATTCAAAAAATCTACATCAAATCCACCAATACTCACTGTTTTAAAGTGGATGGTATTTCAAAATCTACTTCCTTAATGGTATCGTCGTCTTCGGGTTTATCTTCGGTATTAGAGAGTAAACCATTGGCTACTAATTTTTGGAGTAATTCTAAATATTTAAATTTTGCGAATCTTCATTAGGTTCCGATATATTTGAAAGTTCTGATGTTACGGGTGGATTCGACGAATCATTCGTAAGAATTGTTGTAGTAGGAACAAATGATATAGGTGACGTGGGTAAATCGTCTAAAACTACATAAAAAATGGTCAACATTGACGTTAAAATTTTACAATGATATTACAATCGTAGCAATACCTGGAAAATGGAATTGAGGAGGTGATGGAATAGGTGATGGTGATCTGGAGACCATTACTGCAGGTGGTGACTTCACTGCACAAGTAGATGGCAACTCGTCACCAATATTTTCAACGTTCCTCGAACATATACTTTCG